>MCJB01015939.1:64409-134524 GCA_002018475.1 Nicotiana obtusifolia
TGTACAACCAGGGTCCTTAATGGTGACTGGAACATCAGCACAAGCAGCAAGAGAGAAATCACCATTTGATTAATTTATACTCCATATTTAAAACTTTGAATTAGTTTAATTGCAGACATTAATAAAAGATCACTAAAACAAGATCATATACAACTAAGTAGAGGACGACCTCATACTTTCTGGGCCAGAAATTCACAGGGATTTCTCCAATTTATATTTAAAAGTAAACATCACGATATCGTAAACTTCGTTCCTCATCTACGAATTCTCAGATTTGCAAAAGAAAAAAGTAAGAAAGATAAAGCAAGTAGAATGGCAGGTAGAATCCTCAATCGCTAATTAATTAAAAATAATCAAATATATTTTGAGTGCTTACTGTTGGAGTCCTTTTCAGACGATGGTTCACTAGCAGAGGAGACGGAGTCGGAGGGCGGAGAGCTGGAGACCGAGGAGGCGAGGAACTGACTTACTGTTGGAGTCCTTTTCAGACGATGGTTCACTAGCAGTCGCAGAGGAGACGGAGTCGGAGGGCGGAGACGGAGGAGGCGAGGAGGAGACGGACTGAGTGACTGACGGAGGAGGCGAGGAGGAGTTGATCTTCAGAGTTCACTGTTCAGACGGAGGCGAGGCGACTAATTTTAGGGTTTTCTTTGAGAAATCAGAAATGGATTGTATATCCACTAACCACTATTAGGGGTAAGGGGTGGCGACTGGCGTGGGCTGGGCTAACATAGTAGGCTTCAGAACTAATTGGGGTGGGCCGGTGTTATTATAAGTGAAGTGTTACAATACAAGTCCAAACTCCAAAGTCCAAAGTACTACTAAGTCTTAGTTCGGTTTTTCGGTTAAACCGAAAAACCGATATCTTAAAACCGAAAATCGAACCAAAAACCGAAATTTTAAAAATTTAAAACAGAAAACCGAACCGAAAACCGAAAACCGAAACCGAAAAAACCGAAATTTTCGGTTCGGTCTATTTTTTCGGTTCGGTCGGTTTTATGCCCACCCCTACATGCTTATGTATTATCGAGTCGGAATTTCATTCTTTTTCTAATCCTCTCTATGGGGATCTTTTGATGTTTTTGTCTCTCTTGCTCTTTTTGACGCCTAAGGTGATGCTGTCTGGGTGGGAGAAAAATTCTTGTTTTTGCAAAAATCTCATCTTTGTGAATGGATGTTAACTTGATATACGCATTTTCTAAGAAAGAGCATCAATAATTTTGTGAATATTCCTGAAAAAATGCAACCTTTTGCTAATCTTTGGCAATACCAAGAGACAAGACTGATTTATGACTCCAGGCTTATTAGAGTCTCTACCTAGTAAACTCCAATCTGCTGCTCCTTTTTAATTTGTAGTTTTATTTAATTTTTAACAGGCTATGTTGTATCAATTAGTGGTCTTATAGTCAATGTGCAAACTCTGGGTGAATGGAGTAAAATAATGCCTTAAAGGTTGTATCTTGGACATGCCTCAAAGCCTCAATTTGATGGTTTAGTTTCTCATCTCGCATTTCTTTTTTTTTCTACAGTACCTTTTTTGTAACAGGGTTACAATGATAAATGTTTGCCATCATTTTAACAACTTGCAGGAGCTCTGATGTTCTTGTATGAAGGCAAATTTGGAAACATCCTGCATACAGGAGATTGCAGACTCACGATTGAATGTTTGCAACAATTACCCCTTAAGTATGTGGGCACCCTAGGAAAAGAACCAAAGTGCCGGATTGATTGTATTTTCCTTGATTGCACATTTGGTCAGTTTCCATTGAAGATGCCCACCAGGCAGTCAGCAATCCAACAGGTTTTAACACTCGTTCTTGTTAAATGGATTATGGTAGATTTGTTAATAGCATTCTAGCTGTTGTTGTATTCTAGCTGTAGTGCTTCAATGCTCTTGTAAAGTGCAGTAAGTTATTCAAGAGTTCAAGAGCCATAAGCATGACATGAATTTTTCTTCAATAGTTAATTAATTGTAAATTATTGAGGTAATAGTAGACGAAACCTAGCAGCCAAGAGTATTGGCCTAACGGTCAATGAAGTGCAAGGTGAACTATGAGGTCTCAGGTTCATATCTCAGAGGAGGCAAAAGCCACTAGGTGATTTCTTCCCATTTGCTCTAAGTTGCTTGGACTCTTCACTTTTGATGCCGCACTCGTGTCAGCACGACGTGCGTGGGGATGTGAGGTCTGTACCTGATCTAGTCCATCGATTTTGGGTACTTTGAATATAATCTACGGAGAAATTCGAGATGCATATAATGATTTTTGAAATCAAAACAAAATCTAGGGTGAAATTGTGAATAAAGAAGAAACTTGGTACACTCTACAAGCACAATGTAAGTATTTCACATAATGTCTCATAATTTAGGCTTTATTTTTTAAATATTTGAATTATTTTTAGCCAAATATCTGCACCTGTATCCATACCCCCAAATCTTAAAATTTAGATGATGAAGGATTTGACCTCTAGATCCGCTCCCATATCGGACACTGCACCTGAGTCCAAGCAACTTAGTATATGCCTAAGCGTTGGTAAATAGAGTTACTCGGTAATAGTCGAGGCGGGTGCAAGCTAGCCCAAACACCACCGTCAGCGAGTGGTGAGAAAACATTAGAAGTTGCGAGCTTATGGTTCTCAAGTATCAATGGCAAATAGTTTATACTCTTCTTTTCTAGTAAGTTAGTTCACTCTCATTTTATGTATGGCTTACAATTGGTGTAGAAACTTTGGTAGCTGTTGTAAGTCTTCACAGTGATTTTTTTTCCTTTTAAATTAAAGGCTTACAAAATCCCTAAACCCACAACTTGGACTGGCTCTCAACAGTGATTTTTCCTTTGGTAGGGACATCAAGCACTGTTCTTGGTTAGGGTGATCAGAATTTTGTCTGGCAGAAAAAAGTGTTGTCTTAGTCCACTGTCTGTTTTGCAGTTAAGATTTTTCAAATTATTGATACTTTTGCCATCCCAATGTTTAATGTTCATGCTTGCCTGGAAAGAGTATTGAGATGAGAAAGGACGTGTCCCTTTTTAATAATCTTATTTGCGTAAAAGTTAAACAACGGAACTAGTGGCAATGTTGGTTGCTTTTTCTGTATTGTAGTAACAGCTAATTGCTCAAGTTTCCTTGAAATGGACACTGTTTTAGAAGGAATTAAAAAGGAAAAATTGTACATTCATGCTGGAGATGCAGAATGTCCGGTTTATCAAAGTTCCTCTGAGTTCAAATCAATTGCTAGAGCAGAGACTCGCCTTTGCCATCTACTAATTCGTACTTAAGTCTCTTGCTTTATTATCATGTTTATCAAATACAGCAATGGCTTTACCCCCTAAATGTTATCATTCCTCTTTAGTCTACATTTTTTCATCCTTTTTCTATGTGGCATTTGGCCATTCTTTTTCTTTTCACTTGTTTGATAGATAAATATTGTTAACATCACAAATTTGTTTTTCCAACAAACAGGTCATCAATTGCATATGGAAGCACCCTCAAGCTCCTACAGTATATCTGACGTGTGATCTTCTTGGCCACGAGGAGATTCTTGTGCATGTTTCACAGGCATTTGGTTGCAAGATATATGTTGATAAAGTTAAAACTCCAGAATGCTTTCAGGCTTTGGAACTAATGGTGCCTGAAATCTTGTCTGAAGACTCATCTTCTCGTTTTCAACTGTTTGATGGATTTCAAAAGCTGTACCAAAGAGCAGAAGCCAAGATCTCACAGGCTCGGTCTGCTTGTCAGCTTGAGCCTCTAATTATTCGACCATCAGCACAGTGGTATGCATGTGATGATGGTATTTCGGATATTGAGGGGCGGAAAAAAGAAAGATGTGATCAACCAGTGAGAGATATATTCGGTGTCTGGCACGTTTGTTACTCCATACACTCATCGAAGGAAGAACTGGAGTGGGCTTTGCAACTTCTTGCACCTAGGTGGGTCGTCTCTACAACACCTAGTTGCAAGGCTATGGAGCTGGATTATGTGAAGAGTCGTACTAATCAACATCGGAACTTTGATGATCCTTTCTGGCAACTTTTGGGGTTTACTATGGACGTGGAATCTGTAGTTGGTGCAGCAACAGCTCCAGATGTGGTTGAGGTTTCAAGCGCACCTTTGGCCGAGAGCAATGCTCAAGATTATGCAGATAACTCCCAGTCGACAACGACATCTTTTAGCATTTGTAGGCAGTCACATCTTTCTCCTCCAAGCAAAATAGCTCCAGTAACATTATTTGGTAGGTCGAGGCTTGGGCTCGATGTTTCTTATTTCAAACATCGAGATAATGAAGAGAAGGAGCCTATACTTCCAGATAATAATACTGTATTCAGAGGTTCTGATGAGCTAGATGTTAATTCATTTAAGGAAGAAGTGGACGTGGAAGAAGGTCAGACCTTGGCAATAAGTGAAGATTTAGACATTAAGAGTAAGGAGATCTTAATTCATACAGAAACAGAGTATTGTAGACATATTTCTGAGTCAGCTGTTGGATTGTCAAAGAGTTATAATCCAAGTTTGAGAAAAATATACCGCTCTATGAATGTGAGAGTGCCTCGACCCCTCCCTTCATTGACAGAGCTTATGAATGAGACCAAGCGTGCTAGGAGAAGGCTGTAAGTTCTGCTTTTTCCTGGCACCCTCTCTTTATTAGTTTCTCCATTTCATTCTCCACCCTCATTAACTTCCAGACATTGATACCAAGTACATCATTGTTTACAGAAAAAGATACATGTGTATAGCATATATTCCATACACCTACTCTTTACCTTCCCTTATACAGGCTGCTGCTGTACACTGAGACCTTATTACCTGCCTATTGTATATTGTTGTATACCATAATTTTATATGCAACATTTTATGGTATACTGAAACAGACATTGCAATATTCTTGTGGATGACTCCATTCTATTCAATGTGGAATGTATTTTTTGTTTACTGATCTCTTATTTTAGTTGATCTGAGACATCCTTAGTCATTACTGGAATTTCTCTTGCGTACTGTTACCTACTGAATTGGCCTTTTTTTTGTGTGAATCAATTACCTATTGAAAGTTGAATAGTTCTATTAAGCTTGTTAACAGTCTGTTTGACTTTCTTTTAGTGTCAATATCAGAAGATGATTGACTTGATCTTTAAGAGTAAAATTATATACTTCGCAATAACTAAAGAACCATGGAATACAAATGAGTACCAAAAATTTGAAATCGTGCAGTACTAATATTTGCTGGGTGGACATTTTTGGTTAACTTCATCCTTAAATATATTAGTTGCCGAGTGAAATGCTGGAGTAACACGCCTTGCAATTTGAATTTGAAGATAGAAATAAGATGCAAAAGAATTATATTTCCCACTGAAACTAAAGACCCCAAGAAATTGTTTTTTGATGGGTTTTTCAAGCAAGCCTGTTTGTCTGGTTTTCTTTGACTCTTGCTCACTGAAAGAGAAAAAGTTCCTTAGATATCAGCTCTCTTTTTTTCTCTCATTTAATATTTCTACATAACTAGATGAGATACAAGTTTTAAAAGAAGTGAAGTTATGGAGGTGTGTCCATCCCATTTCTCTTCATCTTCAATTAGCACAGGGCAATCTGGTAAGCCTCTGATGTATTCGTGTCTGACATGTACTGATTGGTTCGAAATGTGGACCCTCTACTATATTCTCTCGTAATCCAGCTTATCCGACTGCAAAATTTGGATTTGGTTTGAGAATGTGTGGTTAGTTAACAAGGACAGTTTTAAGTGAAGTACCATAAGGTTAAACATGAGCATGAAATGATGCAAATAGCTTTAGCATTTCGAATGAATTCGAAGGCTAATTACCTTTATTAGCATCTCTGTTGGAAGCCAAGCTGGTGCAGTTGGTATTCCAATCCATCCAATCTGCAGCATAGGCAAGACAGCGAGTTTTACTTATGAGTTTAGGATCAATTTTCTGTAATCTACTGTCATTCAGATAGTTTTTTTTTGGTTTTTCACTCGGTGTCCGGTACTCACATTGGTGCCCGACTAAATTTGGATTCGCGCCGGGAAGTTCTTTGGGGTTAAAGCGCTCCCTAACAAAGGTGATTCCATACCTAGGGCTCGTACCCGAGACATTTGGTTAAGCACGAAGGAGTATTTATCACAACCGTGGTTGGTGTCATTCAGATAGTGAGACCGTGAGGTCTCAAGTTCGACTTCCTTTAAGGTAATATTGAGTGGGATTTATGCATGCTTGGAGTTAAGAAGAGAAACCAAGTTTTGTTTTGTGGTGTTAGGCATATATCATATGTATCTGTAACACATTGGCTCGGATAATCCGAATTCATGTTGGATAGATATACTAAAGTAAGGAAGACGCTCGCTACCAGGAGATTTTCATTCTCAGGCTTACAATAAAGTTAATTCGATAGGATAACTCAAAAGCAAGAGTAGAACTTATTTTCTGGTTTGTGAACTATAACTGCATTGGTTTAATTAATTTTTAAAAAATAAGCTATTTTGTATATAGTGTTGGAAAGGGGTAAAAATGTTAGTTCAAGTCTTGATCTAAACAAGAATTTATGAATTTTCTTAAACTATTAATTTGTAGGGTTACTTGTTTCAAGGCACGTCGTAATTATACTCCTACTATTTATTTATGGTTAAATAAAGAAGTATATAATCAATTGAATTTCGAAAAGATATACTTACAAGTGCATATTCTCCTGTCTCGAATATGCGCAAATCCAATACCTAACAAGGGATATGATTAGTGCAAGACCATCAAGCAATCAATCAATCAATAAATAAATATTGTATATAGTTTACATTTGGTAATGTAAAATCTTTAATTACCAAAAAAATACAAAAAAAATAACTAAATAAACATCGCCATAGCAAAGTCGAGAACATGCTCCTTCTAAATTAAAAGCTATTTTGCCTTCCAACTCCTAGGTAAGAACTGAATGTGGTTCCAAATTGGTAGGAACTCTCCCATTTAATGGTCACTACACAATATTTGTAGAAAATCAGAAAATGGTACCTCACCACGGTCTTCGTATATATAGTCCAGGCCTTTGTAATAAGGTGGATGGTCCACTGACAAATACTGAAAAATTTATAAAACATGGTTAGATGTTCAAATTCAAATTCTATAAAAAAAATTATGTTACATTACCAATTCGTACTAACTAATTTAAATCCTGAATCAGTCTTTGGGGAAATAAAAAAGGAAAAAGAAACGCATGGTTGGAAATTGCACCAACAATTATATAATTAGAACTCACATTGATGCTATTAAGATATTTCTCCTTATCCACCCTGACTATCTGACCTTTCTTCACTGCCAACCATAACAAAAATAAATACAAAATAATGATTCGTAATAAAATTATAAAAAAGTAATTACAGAAATGGACACATTTTTCAACAATACTCACTAGAATAGACAGGTTTTTTAGGCTTTGTTGCAGTGGCTGTAGAGGAAGTTGCTGCTGAAGTTGCTTCTTTGGATTTTGGCTTTGCAGGTTTCTCATTGTCTTTTGGTTCAGAGGGATTTTCTGCTTTAATAATTAAAGGTAATCTAAATGGGGTATTAATTCTTTTTCTTGTGTGTGAGAAAGATGACGAATATGTGAAGGAGGTATGTGACAAAGCTGAAGAGAAAGCCATGGGAATATGATTTTTGCTATTTTTTTTGAAGAGATCGAACTGCTTTTAGCTGTGACCAATAACAGTGGATAAGGCAATTTCCTCTTTTCCTCCAGTGGCTAAATTTGAAGAATAAAAATAGTTCTACTTGTTAATTATCCTTTTACCAAGCTCTTCCAAAATGAAGAAATTAATATCTTAACAAAATTGTCATGTACTACTAATTCTTTTATTTATTTTTAAAAAGCAAATTTGTTGATTATACAAGGAGAAATGAGACTCTGAGAATTGACTTCACACATTTTGTATCACTAGTACCACTAGACCATAAGTTTTGATGGTAATATACTACTTGTGCTTGAAACAAGCACAATTAGGATATTGAGCGCATTAAACTAATCATTACCTTAAAATTAAAAAATGAAGTTTGTAATATATCTATTAACGGTATAAAAATTATTTAAACGGTCAATTAAGATACATAAAATGTGTAACATTTATGAAGTATGTAAGTTGGTTTCGGTTATATTTTTTCAAAAATTAAAAACATAATGACATTCACTTTGATATTAAAGATCCTTTAGCATTGTACCAATCAAAATTTCACTTTTAAAAACCAAAGTTCTTTGCCTTGGAGGCAGCATAATGCTATACAAGAAGAGGCAACAATCTCGTATAACGACAATAACAACAACAAATCCAGTATAATTTCACAAGTGGGATTTAAGGAGGGTAATATTTATGCATACCTTATAAATACATTCTGAATGTAGAGAGACTGTTTCGGATAGATCCTCGGCTAATCTAAAGAAATAGTAACATCACTGACAATTATAGTTGAATGAATATGATTCCTTCATCCTTAATTAGAAGTCTCGGATTTGAATCATGAGAATGAAAAATATCTTGATAATAAACATTTTCATCTTTAATAAGTGTTATGTCGCGTGAATTCAGATTAGTCAGGATCTCAAACAAAACACCTAACACTGGACAAAAAAAAAAAAAAAAAAGGGAGAAAGAAATAATAACAGCTTAGAAATTCAAGTAGAAAGAGACCAGCGGCAGGACATTACATGAAGTGTAGGTGGAACAGTTCAAATCTGACTAGTGCCAGACTTCAGCACTATACCAAATATCTTATTGTTACTTATAACAGGATACTAAATAAGAGGTAAAGAATTAAACATGGTTTCAATGGGAAAAAAAAGAAGCAAACTAAAGCTCAAAAATTGAGTTTGACCAGACCGGCAAATGTAGTCTTTGCAAATATGTAGAAAATAAGAATATGGCAAACAAAATTAATACTCTTTCTTTAATCTAAAGCCACCCTGGTTGGTCAGGGGGTCAAGTGGGAATGAATTATTTTTAGGGAGCGTTTTTTCCGTTAATGAATCTTATATGATAAGAATTCAGATAAATCGATTCTAATATAATATTAAACACCGAGTAAAAAACAAAAAACATATCACCTTCGATTTGAGTCCGCCTCGTAAACTTATCTCCAACTCATAAATATAACCGATATAAAACTTTATGATAGCACCTAATTTTTTTGATTAAGCGGTTCGATCTATGTGTGGGTGTGACAAAAGCTGGCAGACTTGGAAACATTCGTAGACTTAGTTTTCTTTTCAAATTAACAAAGACAAAGTCATATTCGTTATTATATTGTTATCAATGTTATTACCTTGAGAAGAAGGTTTCACTAATGTCACGATTGCACCCCAAATCTTTATTCTTTGGTCTTCTGGAATTTAAACATTCATTCAGGAGTAGGAGAATTACATTGTATTATCTGTGCCTGCTTGATTTCAGACCTATTGACACACGACTTTCTATATTTTAAGAAAATTTCCTAATTCACATTACGATCTAGCTAGTCAAGATAATTAACCATTAAATTAAAGAAGAAACAATATAATATGAAAGGTAGTATAGTCTACGATCATGAATAGAATAATACGAAATTGGTAAAACACGGCTCATGGCAAAAAATAAAGGGAAGTAAAATCATATATTAATGACCAATGCTTATATTACTAGAAAGCTGTAATTATTTTCCTATTTTGCAAATTTTTATATGTTTAAAAGTAAAAAGAATTGAGAATATGCACTCTTTTCTCAAACTTTGATCTATAGAAGTATTGGTGATCTAGTCCTCCTTTACTCTTTATTACTCCTATTTCCTATTTCTTAATAATTTGAATTATGAATTTTTTTTTGTATAGTTTCCAAATGTCTAAATGTTACTCATTTTTTGTAAAAGAAACTGACTAGTTCAAAGCTCAATCTCAACTCAATAAGCAAGAAGCTGAGCTAGAATTTAAAGTTTATGAGTTCTAAACTTGCCATTGAACTCATAGCTCGTTGTAGTTACTGTCTTACCGATTAACAAGTTAATAAATTTTTAATACAAATATAAGGTTTAAATAAAAATTAATGGATTCGTCCGAATCCGTAACTTACCCTCTCCCTCCGCCCCTGCCAATAAGGATTGGTCAAACGAACTCTCAATGATTGAGATAGGTCTATGAATTTTGGACAAGCGGGCGATTTTATGCTCAGGCTTAAATTAAATAATAAAATTAGAATAAAGCAACAAACTACTTCTCAACATATTCTTTTTTCCTTTTTGGACCCAATGCAGAAATATAGAACTGACAAGGGAAAGTAGGAAAAACTTTGAAAGTCTGAATCATGAATTTACGATTCATAAATTTAATAGTTAATTCTATGGGGTTAACATCTTTTTCTATATCTATACAAAATTTTCCTAAGTAGTACAAAAATTGCTTGATTTTGCCCACAAAAAAAATCAATATGACCTTTTCAAATACTTGAAACCAGTTGATACATCAAAACAATCCACTCTATCTTTGTAAATATTCATCAATTTCAATAAATCAGTAACCTGTTCCTTAGTTTTTTCACCACAACCAACTTGCAAAACCACCAATAGTTTCTGAAAAGCACCTAGTTCCAATGCCTCAATTACTGAAATCTCATGTCCACCTTTGCAAAGTTTCCATAAAACTGAAATTGAACATTCAGTGGCCATTTGTGAAACTCTCATAATTTTCTTGACCATTAGTGGCATTGTCAATCCATTGTCATAAGCCTTTTCTTTCCCTTCTTGAAAATTGCAAATACAGTCCAAAACTGCTAAAGCCTTTTCTGTTATACTCTTTTCAGCATCCACAAGAATTTCAAGAATCAAAGAAACCAACCCCATGTTGACAAATTTGTTGCTATTTTCATCCAATGTAGATGACACCATAGAGTAAATTACCATTAGTGAAGCTTTCGTAGTCGAGGGGCAAATCGGTACTTTCACCATTTGGAATAAAGATTCAGCCAAATCTTGAATTTCAGTTAGACCATTTGCATAACTTTGGTCATGAGAAAGCAACTCTTTCATTACTATAACTGCATTTTGCCTTGCAGATAAATCTTCACCTTTCAAAAACCATGCCATGCAACGTAAAGATATCGTTGATCCTAACTTTGATTTTCCCTCTTCTCCAATCGGAAACATCCATATTAATCCAGACAACAAATCCTTTAATAAATCCGCGCAAATTTCTACACTAACCTTCGCGAAGATCTCAAAACATGTTGCAAAAACATTGCCTGTACCACATTCTACTATGCACTTCTTGTTTCTTTCACTTTCCTTAGCTAAAATCTTCACTCTTCCAACCAATTCCCTACATTTCTTTTCATTCCCTCTCTGAGTTTCAACCATTAGCCTCGAACAAATCTCCGATACTTGAGACGAATTTATAGGAATTCTAGGAGTAGGAACTCTTTCAATACCATAGTTTTTATTTTCCACACACCAATCTTGAATCATTTTTCTTATAGTATGGTTTGGTATAAGATCATGATTTCTCAAGACTTGATTTGTTATAGGGCACGTTGACTTCTTTGCCTCGATCCATTTTTCGATGTTTTCACGATCGTATGAAATTCCAGTACATAATGTGACTGGATCTTTCATTAAATCAAGAGAAATTGGACAAAGAAAATGAGATGGAATTGTAAGTTCTTTACAAGAATTCAATCTTGTTATCTTCTTTTTTCCAGCTCCCTTGTCCTTTCGACGTCTCCAAAAAATCATAGTGATTAACTAAGTAAGAAAAATAATGTACAAATTGAACAAAGATTGAGAGATTTAGAAGTAATTGTTTGGTTCAAAATTTTGATGGGGTTTATTTTGTTATATGTGTTTTTTTTACCACTCTTCTTAAGAAGGGGGGTGTGTGTATATATATATATATATATGGGAGGTTGGCTCAAAGATGAGAATGAAAGGTTGGAGTTAGGGAAAAAGAGAAATTTTGGTAAAAGAAACAGTCAAAATTAGAAGAAGAAGAAGGTTTGTAATACGTTTTATTTGAACATTGACCGTTGAATATTTGAAGAAGAAAATTGACACTGTGTTCACAGCTATCAATTTTAGAAATAGTTTTATTTTCTTTGAATTTGCTTAAAATAGGAAAATGTATAAGTTGGGCTACTATGGTTTGACCGAATGACCAAGTCTTTAGTCAATACAAGTCGGTGGCTCGTGGCTGACCTGTCAAAGGCTCGACATTTTCTTTCCAATTAAAGGCTTTAGCCGACATTATTATTATTATTATTATTATCTTTTTTTCAAAAGAATTGTACGTTATTAAGGAATTGCTAAATTTATCTTTCCCTATTCATATTCTTATTATAGCAAATCTTATATTCGTTAGCAACGGCGCTCCAACGTAAAATGTCGTGGACTTCACCTGTTCAAATTTTTTTAGAATAAAATTCGAATTTTCTCCTCAACTTTTGGCTATGATTGGTCGGTTTGTTTTAAGATAGAAATAATTATATATTATGCGGAGCTAGTAAAACAAACTTTGAATAATGATAATTAGATAATAAAAGAGAAATATATCAAAAAAGACACAAACATATAACGTGGTTCGATCAATTAACTTACGTCCATAGGACCTAACAATTTGTGGAAATAAATATTAGATCAAAAGTTTAACGGACCATTTTCCTTCTCTTTTTCTCTATTTTCCCCTATCTATTGGCGATTCTTTTTTCTCTTATAATAAATATTGTGCTGAATGAAATTGAGATAGTTCTACTGTCAGATCAAACACTTCGAGAAATTGAAGTCTTTGATTTTCTTTTTTCATTTTTCTTGTTGCTTCTTATTAATTTCTTTTAGTCCTATTAGTACAACTTATTTGATACAATTACTGTTCAAAAATATAAATAAATAAATAATTTTAGAGTAAATTTCACTTTATTCCCTTAACCTTTTAAGGGTTGATAAATAATATTCGTCCACTTCTTGAATGAGAACAATAACTTCTCAGATAGTACTTTCCGACGAGACTTAATATTTTAATTATAACATCATATGTTGTAAAATTTTTATTTATGGTACTTCTATGTAATCCATTTAATCTGCCAATGTTATGTTCAAGAAATAAATCAAGCGAGATATGGAATTAAATGAGTTGAATGATTTGACTCTTAACACTTTTGAAATATGTCATCTTTTTTTTTTGAGACGATGTATTATTTCCTTTGTGAATATCAGCTATAGAACAAACTCAAATTGTAGCTAAAGTCTATGTAAATTTTAAGCTTATTTTGGCATTAATTATCTCGTCTGGAAGTGTTAAAATCTTATGCGACTGTTGAATGATGTCTAATTTAATTTCTGTATCAGTCTAATTAGATTTAGATTACACAGATTATAAAGATTTTTTACTACTAATATGGATACAATTTCAACTTTCAATCTTTATCCTACTCATAGATATCGGTTTTTTAAAGTTTTTTGAATGAATAACAGTGAGTCCTTTGCTACTTATTTTCCAGTTATCTTTGTTGAACGACCTCAAAGTTTTGGTTTATTAGAACTATTTCTTTTCATTATTTCGTTCTTATTCACGTTCTTGTGTATATTTGCTTAGAGAACACTTGATCAGTAGCTAGTCAAAGACATCCATCATAAAAAACTACAAGTATAGCCGCTCCAATAAATAATACCGGCAAAATCTATATCTTTTGCATATATATATATTTCCTCTATTTACATTTATTTGTTCATTTTAGATTTTACGCGCCACTTAAAAATAATAATTATAGTATGTATTTTACAATAAAGCTCCTAATAATGATAGCATTTTAAAAAATCTTGCAAAATAATTTGGGGAATGAATAGTTAATAATAAGAGCAAAACAAGAAAAAAAGATTGTCTCTCTCTCTTGATTTGCTAAAATGGACAAGTAAAGTGAACGGAGGTAGTATGATATATATATATATATACACACACACATACTTTTTTTATATTTGACTAGTGAATGTACTTATTTTTAGCCGACTGACTAAATGTGTAATTTGCCCAAGATATTTTAGCAAAACAAATTTAAAAGTGAAGATAGCACGACTTAGCCAGTTTCGGACTGACAATCAAAAAATAGCTAGCGTTTGAAAATTCATTGAAAAATAGCTACCATTTCGCTGAAACACGAAAAGTTCCAGCATAATATGCTGGATTATGGAGCCCCTCCATTTAAATTTTTTGCATATTATGTTGGAACTCCAGCACATTATAAAAATACAGCATCTTATACTGAAATCTCATATGTAAAATATTCGAACTCCAGCATATTATGCTAGAATATTTTCGGATTTTTAAGGGTGTTTTTGTTTAGATTATATCTTTACATGAAAAAGTGACTAACTTTCGATTACTTTTGAAACTGTTTGTGGCTATTTTTAATTATCACTTATAAATCTGGCAGTTTCTGATTTTTTTCCCCCAATTTAAAAAGGTAAGAGACAGCAATAATGTCATAATCCAAGTTCATGTCACATATTATTTGAATTGGCCAAAAAATATGCGTATCATGTAACTTTATACTATGCCTTATAATTTATTTTACTTTTCTCTTTCTTTTCAATGTGAGATTCGTTTAAAGTGTCATATATATATATATATATATATATATATATATATATATATATATATTTCTTCTTTCGAAGCTTGCCAGTCTAAAAGCATACCAGTCATTCTCTTTACACTACTAAAAAACGTCAAAAAGCCTCCACAAAAATCGACCGAAGTCGGTCTGAATCGGAAAAAATCGATCGATTTCAATTCATCAAAAAAAGAATGATCGCAATAGGGTAGCGACCGCAATCGGTCGATATTGCCGATCGATTGCGGTCGGTATTCGTCAACGCACTTTGACCAAATTATCTGACAAAAAATAATCATACCGACCGACTTCGGTCAGTAGTTTTGAAAATAATTTTAAATTACTTTTAAATTAGTGACCAATGTCGGTCGGAACTTTA
Source organism: Nicotiana obtusifolia (assembly GCA_002018475.1). Classification (NCBI taxonomy): domain Eukaryota; kingdom Viridiplantae; phylum Streptophyta; class Magnoliopsida; order Solanales; family Solanaceae; genus Nicotiana; species Nicotiana obtusifolia. The sequence continues at coordinate 79,379 of MCJB01015939.1, forward strand.
ATTATTAATTTTTTTAAAGTTGTTCAATTCCGATCAATTTCGGTCGGAATGTTTAAAATATTTAAAATGTAAAATTAATAATTCCGACCACAGTCAGTCGGAATTGTTAAAGTATTTAATATTTAAATTCAACAATTCCAACCGAAGTCGGTCGTAACTTTGAATTTCTGGAAAATTCAAATGAACAGTTCCAACCGACTTAGGTCGGTAGGCAGTCGGTTTTATGCGTATTTTTTGGGCAGAATATAGCTGTTTTATAGCGGCACCACCTGCCAACAACCAATCACCTATAATGGAAGCATTACATTGCTGCCATTCAACCAATATCAACAACAATGACAACACTAGTAACAATAATAACAACAACAATAACAATAACAATAACAACTATCAAAACTATATTATTAACAAAATATCATCTTCATCTCCACTAAACTATATTAACAAAACATAATACCCAACACCAAAACGTTTCACAAGTTAAAAGTTCAAACATCATTCAATGAGTGTTTTGTATTGCATCACCTCCATCTTCACTACTACAAGCTTCATCGTCGGCATGGTTCAAAGGATCACGACGAGAAGGACTAGCATCTGAGGAAGGCTCACGAAACAGGGAAATGGGGAAAGCACCACTAGCAAGAAGATTGCTAGCTTACCTTGAAGGAGATTAAATTGTTGGTCCCTCTTTTTCTTGATGAACTTGAAGGGTATCAAATTGTTTATCTCTCTTTTATTCTCTAGCCTTTGTCTCTTCAAGCTCTATTGTCAGCTTTGCGATCTTCTTCTCCATATACGAGATAGTTGACCTATCAATTGCCTCGCCTTGGGCGGAAGTCCCTATTCCTTGCAATCCAGCCCTGTAGCGCCGAAATGATCTATCCGGAAGGTCGTATGCTATCTCCTTTTTAGGACCACCGACAACATCTAACCATATCCTCTGCGGTTCTTCGTAGGGAACGGGTGGTCGCTCGCCTTGATAATTCGATGGCAAGCCCTGAGCGTACTCCTCCGCATTAATCTTGTAGCAGCCCTTTATTTAGAAGATAGAAAATTATTAACTATATAATATTATAAACATTAATTCAAGTTATAGTAGTTATGAAACTTACATATGTAGTCTCCGCCCGGTCCTCGACCCATCTAGTTGGATCTGTCGGTGCTTTCTTCTTCCGGATGTGAGTCTCCATGAAAAACTCATCATGAATCATCTTCCTCCCATCAGCAGATGTGGAAAAGATGTGTGCCTAGAAGATTGTTGCCTTCCATCAGTAGCAGAGGGATGCAAGTGTGGAGTGGAAGGAAGCGAGGGTGTAGCACCGTCATCATGATCAATAGGCCTCTTATCCTTCCTAGATCTACCTTGACCCCTACCGGTTATCTGCATAAATTAAAGAAAATGTTAGAATTGAGAATATAAATCTATATAAGTTGGGAGCACTTGAAAAAACTAACATGCTATTCGTCTTCGAAGTATCCTTCCTCGTCCGAAAATTCTTCCTCTTCACTTATTTCATTTTCAGTAGGTGACTTTTCATCCTCATTTTCTATGATTGTTATTTCCTCCATATCAACTTCTTCTAATATGCGTTGAGGATGGTCCAAGTTATTTTCTAACCGATCATCCACCATTTGGTTAACACTTGAGGTATCGTTTTGTTAAGCAACATCCAACACATTCTCAAATTCTACCCCACCAACATGCTTAGTTTTGATTACAACCAACCAATCAGCCTTATCCTTCGGCAATGGATATCGAGCATAATACATTTGCCTAACTTTTTCTGCAATTATAAAAGGATCATAGTGATCATACTCTTTTTTTTTTATTAACCTCAATTATGTTGTACTACATTTGTACCTTTTCTAGGTGTTGGGTCAAACCACTTGCATCGGAAAAGTATGATCTTCTTATTTGGCCAACCTGAATATGATAATTCTAGAATCTCTTTGGCCACACCATAATAATCATTTCTCCCATCCTGGTTGCCTTCACCACCTTTGACACACACCCCACTGTTATTGCTTTTTTTTTATACTTGGAGCATTCCTCGGTGTGAAATTTGTAACCGTTCATAAAATACTTAGACATAGTTGTAATCGTAGGTGCAGGTCCCCAAGATATATCATTCAAAAATTGATTAACATCGTTGTTTGGATTATTGACCTAAATGTAGTGTTAAACAAATCACAAGTGAGCAAGTATATTCGCAAGTGACCAAGTATATATATTCATATGTGAGAAAGTATGTAAGATGCACTTACACACTCTTTAAACCTTGCCTCAAATGTAGAATATGCAGCATCATGGCCAAATTTACTCATGAAGTCACTGAGCGACACATTGAAAATTTTGTTAGTTGCATTAACCAAATTAAATAGTAGTCCGTGTAAATTAATCTTACGTCAACACTTGTATATTTTTATCGTAGGACCACTATTTTCATTGTGAGAAAAATTTTCTTTAACTTTTGCGACCAATTTACTTATATTCCAACCGATTTCGGTTGGTTTTGATTCCGACCGATTTCAATCGATATTTTATAGACGGATTTTATCAGTTTTCTAGCAGTGTTAAGCTGCCCTCCGTCATGGGCGTTACAAATAATTACTTGAGAATATTATTGGGTAGCTTTGTTCATATGTTATAAAGTTCTTGGTTAAGGAAGCATCAAGTATATCAATATTTATGATAAAAGGGTTAAAGTCGTAAGGTTTGTAACATAAGGAAGCATATATTACTGAGCCACATAAAAAAAAACCAACTCAACGATTATTCATCTGTTAATTGGTTAGAAAATATTGTAATGTATCATTATTGGTTAGAAAATATTGTAATACTTCATTTCACAAGTGAGATTGTTAATCGAATACAATAACATAAAGATTATATCATGTTTATAAATTTAGTTGTCTTTTCTTACGTCGTAGCAAAAACAAATTTGGAATCTAGTCCGGTGGTCCATGCTATATACTCTAAATTCGTTTAATTGATATTTTGTTCTTCTCATGTTTAACAAGTTTCCATCTATTAATAGACACTTTGAAACTTGAACCAAAGCTGGAGAATGGAGCCATTTAGGGTATAAACACGAACTTTTAAAATTTATTTATTTTGAAATATTTTTTTTTATCAAATGGAGTTTAAAAAAAGAAGAATTAACCAGTCACGATGTAAAATCCACTAGTGATCGTAATGACGTCTAATACCGCCGCCAGGCAAGTCAACAGTGATTAGTCAAATTAATTACTCATTCTAGTATCTTAAAATCATTATTTTTTATTAATGAAATAGTGTGAAATAGAATTTACACGAACTACAATAGTGAATAACCTATAGGAACCCCCAAAATCCGGTGTTACAAGTGCATCAGCATCAACTAGAAAATATAATAAAATACAACATCTGTCTTGAATACAAGTTAGACAGAAAGATATAAATAACTCTGATGGAGACTCTGCAGACTGCGGATCGGAGCGTGAAATGCAGCTCACAGTAAGGTCCCCGCAATGGCCGTGCCTCTGCGCCCAAAAGACCATCAGACATATAAGTACCTGCATAAAAGTGCAGCAAGTGTAGTATGAGTACGTAAATCAACGCGTACCCAGTAAGTATCTAGCCTAACCCCAGAGAAGTAGTGACGAGGGGTCGACATCTACACTTACTAATGGTCCAATATGATAGATACAATAGAAATATACAGGGAGTCAGAGTAGATAAACGAAATAACAAGTGTAAATGCGTGGTATAGTCTTCTTCTCAGCAATGCCCAAACTCTCAGCTAGTAACTATCTCCTCAATCGGAGTATATATCTATCTATCTATCTATCTATCTATCTATCTATATATATATATACTGGACCTTACCATATAGGTCATCACAGTTCAATCAGGAACAAGCTCACATATATGCTAGCTTCTTGCCAATTATTACGCATGATTTCATTAGAGTATTTTATAGAAATGCCGAGGCGTACGGCCCGATCCCGTCATAATATATGTACTGCCGAGGGTCCAACGGCACAAGCCATAAATACATCATTTATATTGCCGAGGCGAACAGCTCGCTCCCATGAAAGTATGGTACATAAATCCTGCTGGGGCATACGACCCGATTCATCATATTTTACGCAGTGCCGAGGGTCAAACGGCACAACCATAGATGTATATATCCTGCCGAGGCGAACGGCCCGATCCCATTATAATAAGAAGCTTTGACGGGTCCTCGACCCCACTCACGAATAGTCGTGTGAGTTATAGATTTTAAGGAAACTTGTCAATGAGAACGCACAATAGGAGAGAATTTCGTAAGGAGAGTACAAGTAATTCGCCGATAAAAATTCGCCGCTTATCATGAAGCCCGTAAAATCTCTACAATAGCAAGTCTATCACTCTACACAAGTCTAGTCTCAAATCGTAATGTAAAATAAGGAATTTAATAGGCAGGAGATAACTCAAGTAGTACAACTACAGCATGGTGTGAACCTAAGTCTACCTGGACAAACATGAATCTAGCTATGCACAGACTCTCGTCACCTTGTGCGTACGTAGCCCCCGCAACAAGTAACACATAACAATTACATCACGTAGGGGTAGTTTCCCCTCACAGGGTTAGACAGGAGACTTACCTCGCTCCGCAGTTTCAAAACCGGCTCCAAAGCCTCTCTAATACCTCAAATCAGAGCCCGTCGATCCAAAGCTATTCAAACAACGTGCAAACTAGGCCAAATACATTTTAATATCCATAATTAATTATTTTAAACAATTTTCAACTCCGCTCGAAAAGTCTATAAAAATCAACTCTCGGGCCCACGTGCCCGAATTTCGAACATAAACATTATGCATAGCCTTATGAACTCAAGTATATAATTTATTCCCAATTCCATGTCCAATTTCGTGGTCAAAATCCAAAAATACCAATTTCTAGGTTTTTTCCTTCAAAATCCTAAATTTCTACTAAATTCAATATTTAAATCCATATATAAATCAAGTATTTAACTTGTAATAGGTGGGAATCACTTACCTTGTGATGAGTGACAAAGAAGCTCCTCCAAATTCGCCCCTAAGCTCGGCTCCCATGGAAAATTTGAGATAAAAATGAGCCAAACCCGTTTTTGCTAACTTATACACTGCTCAAACAACCCTTCTTCGCGTTCGCGTGAAACGCCTCGTGTTCGCGAAGGCCAAATGCCACTGCCCTAAAATCTTTTCTTCATGTTTGCGACCAGAAGGACGCGTTCGCGAAGCCTTTCGTCCTCATTGCCCCGCGTTCACAGGGTAAGCCTCGCGTTCGCGTAGGCTAAACGGCTCCAGGGCCCAACTCCCATTTCCTTCTACGCATTCACGACCTCCCTGTCGCGTTCGCGTAGGTTGCTTCAGTTTTCCCTCAGTGTTCGCGACCACTATGTCGCGTTCGCATAGAAAAAAATCCATCGGCTTAAAATCCTTCGTCGCGAACTCGGGACTCCCTTCGCGTTCGCGAAGGACGAAACCAGAACCAGCAATAAACATCATCAAAACACCCAAACTTAGTCCGAAACCACCCCGAATCATACCCGAGGCCTCCGGACCCCATCCAATCACACCAACCAGTCCCAACACATGACTCGAGCCCGCTCGAGGCATCAAATCACATCAAACAACATCACAACTACGAATCGCGCCCCAATTCAAGCTTTATGAACTTTATAATTTCAAACTTCTACATTCGACGCCAAAACCTATCAAATCAAGTCCGATTGACCTCAAATTTTATACACAAGTCTTAATTGGCATTACGGACCTACTCCTACTTCCAGAATCGGAATCCGAACCCAATATCAAAAGGTCCACTCCCGGTCAACTTCCCAAAAATCATCCAACTTTTCAACTTTCGCCAATTGACGCCGAAACGACTTACGGACTTCCAAATCAACGTTCGGACATGCTCCTAAGACCAATATCACCATACGGAACTATTTTCAGGCTCGGAGTCCCAAAAAGACATCGATAACATCAAAATCCACTTCAACCCAAACTTAGAGAATTCTTAAACCTTCAAAATGCCAACCTTCCGTAATAAGCAAACGAAATACTCCCGGGCCACCCGATACTTGACCCCAAGATACGACCAAGTCCGAAATCATCATACAAAGCTATTGGAACCTTCAAATACCGATTCTGAAGTCGTTTACTCAAAAGTCACACCTAAGCCAATTCTTTTAACTTAAAGCTTCCGAATTTAGAATTTTCTTTCCAAATCAATCCTGAACTTCCCGAGATTCAATTCCGACCACACGTGCAAGTCATAATACCCGAAATGAAGCTACTCAAGGACTCAAACTGCCGAAAGACGGGGCTAGAGCTCAAAACGACCGGTCAGGTCGTTACATAACCTAAATAGTCGTCCACCAAAAGCAGTTAAACTTAAATAGCCAGTGAATATGTAATATATGCATAATTTATAAATTACATGTGTATAATTAATGTATAATCTTTGTAGATGACTAAAAAAAGTAAACATTAATATAGACGACTATTTGTGTAAAGATCCTCTAGGAACTAGGAAGAGTAACAATTTATGGTTGACTAATCATTTGTGAAAAACTTCTATTAGTATTTAAAAGAAAATTTTACCTCTAATAACAAACCATTACACCCTATTTATTATAAACGAAAATAATTTCAAAAATAATTACTTATAGCTACCTTTTCTATATTATAGCAAAATATGTATGTATTTATTTATTGAGGCATGAAATACCCCAATTATATTCTTTCTCTCTCTCTCTCTCTCTCTATATATATATATATATATATGTATCCTCTTTCTTTTTCATCAAATCAGTAGAATCGCCAGTGCTATCATCGTGGCCATCTGCAGAATCGTCGTCCGTGTCATCATCCACTATTGGCTCATCCTCTTTGGTGAACAAATCTAGCTATGGCTATGCAGGAGAAGATTTGAGCGCTGGATTTTTATTCGTCTCCATTTGTAGTTTTAATATAATGTATACAGTATTTTGCTTGGCTGGAAAATGCCATCTTCGGCGAACTTTCTTCTTCTCTTTAGTCACATACAATAATACAAATATATTGTATTTTATATAAATAACTCAAATATATTATATTTTTGTATAAATATATTATTTTTTGCTTGTATTTATGTATTTCGATGGTCTACATCAGCCGAATATCACTGTATTTTGTGATTTTTGGTTGTTTGAATACAGTCGAATTGAATACAATCGAATTGAATATGATGAATTGAATATAATGTATAATAGTGAATAATGAATATCTGTGAATTAAATATAATTTGTACAGTTGAATTGAATAGAACAGTATACACTTCTTGATTACCTCACTGTATTTATAGATATATTCGCGCAAATACATGAAATACAACACAATACTAGCGAAATTTATGTAGAATTGATTTTGTTGAGTTAAATTAGGAGTGATTCACGCTAATTGATCCTCTTTCTGTTATTCAACAGTTGGATTCCCCTATTGTTTAGGCGAATTCCATTATTGTATTAATGAATACAATAGCGCGAATACAACGAATACAGTCGCACAGCTGGACTCCTTTATTTTTTAGGATAATTTCATTACTGTATTCATGAATACAGTAACGCGAATACAGCGAATAGAGTCGCGTAACAACGAAATAGTAGCTATAAGAAGTAATTTTGTATATGATAACTATAGGAGATTAATACCCACTAAACAATAGTGATTTATCAAAATTTCTCTAGTAATTTGTGTTTAGTTCCTGGTTTTGCTTTGAAAGAAAAACTATTTCTTTTCCACAGTAGAAAAATAATTTTTGCTACTACCCCTTCCAACCCCAAAATTCTGCCTAAACACCATATAACTCTTTCGGATAAGTTGTACGTATTTTTTTAAGAATCCAAAGGCTTGGCCCTTAGGCTATTAGTTTTAGATAATATCCTCAACGATTGACACAGATAAGGATGATATAAGCTTCATCAATAAATTGGCCACGAAGAAGAGAGGCAGAGTCAGAATTTAAATTTTATAAATTTAAAATTTTAAAATTTTGGAGTTAACGAACTCTACTTAATAATTTTTACATATTAAATAAATATTTAAAAATAAATATAAAGTTTAAAACAAAACTACTGAGTTCGACCGGCCCATAGATAACATGTTGGCTCCGCCCCTGCATGTGAAGGCTTTCCTGTTGATCCACCAATTTTTTCAGTTTCATTTGAACAAGCTAAGTCGGAGAATATGTAAGGCGAAGTCAGGATTTGAACTTTATTCATTTTGGATTTTAGAATACGATTTCAAATACCGATAACTGAATTTTGCATGTAATTTTATAATTAATATTTTAAAATACATATGCAAGATTTGAATCAAAATTACTAAATTCTTCAAACACATATATTATTAAATTACCTCCAAACATTAAATGTGTACATGTGACCAGCTCTTTTCATCATTTTTCAAATCATACGATGGATAATAACAGAACATGCTCTTTGTTTCTTTCTGTCCTCTCTTTCTCTTGGAATATTTGAGTTTATAATATTCCTCTTTTTCTTTTTTTGTGTTCACTCATTTTGGTGAAAATGACTTTCTTATCTTACCAAAACTGGCTATTTGTGGATGTGTATTTTTTTAGAGAAATAATCAACCTTTTTTTTGGGAATCAATTCTAGATATGAGAAATAAGCTTTTAATTTCTGCTTCCAAAAGATGTATGATCTTGAAGAGCTAGGAAACTTTCATATTCATATAAATAAAAGTAGTATTTCAGTCATGCAACTCGATTATTTCATTTGATACTTGCAATCTCGCATCAACACATGTACTAGATAACTCAACCCACCTAAATCGATGAAAAAGAATCATCTAATGTTATTTGTCTTTATTAAACATTTAACCTTAATCTAACATATGTCTCACCCACTTCATTAATCTCTAGACCGTGTCAATTAAGGGCAGAATCCAGCACCACATTCTCATTTTCTTCAAAGAAATTGAGATTACATTCTTTTATCATAACAGGGATCACTTCCTTTAGTGGAGCTTAGACTTTTGGTTACTTGTGAAAGTTTGCTGTTTGATATGAATGGAAAATCCCATGCACCCTAAAAATCTTAAAGATTTTGCCATCATGGTAAAGCCCATTTCACCTAAATATACTCTTTTTCCCCTTCAAATTATAAGGATTTCGCTTTTAAAAAAAAAAAGAACAGTTCGGTGCATAAGCTCACACTATGCGCGGGATACGGGAAAGGACCAAACCACAAAGGCCTATTGTACGCAGCCTTACCTTACATTTCTACTAGAGACTGTTTCCATGGCTCGTCCTGATCACATGGCAGCAACTTTTACTAGTTTTACCAGTTACGCCAAGGCTACATTTCAAATTATAAGGATTTCACTTAAGGGTACTAAATTTTATGGCTAAAGGCACTATGCTGTTGATGTGTGATGACAAAAGGAAGTCTGCAGTTAAGCTGTAATCATAACAGAAATTTTCCAATTTGCTTGAAAAAGCATAGACCCTTGAAAGGAAAAAGCTAACTTTATGATTAGCACACATCAAAGCCATTGTACATTTCAATACAGCTTGCAAATTCTGCTTTCCAAAAAGAGCAATTCAAGAATACAAAGTACACCATGGTCTACTGGTGATTGATGCCATCACTTTCATTCCCAACCAAACCACAATATATCAACATGGAGAAAGAGAGGAAGATTCATTATACAAAAGAGTCAAAAGACAACAAAAATCTTAAGCCAAAAGATCCCTATCCACCAATTTTCCAAAACTACATTAGATCCACACTAGATCAAAGCGTCAGAGTAAAATGCAGGAAAATTAAAACAGAAAAAAAAAAAATTAAAAAATGTTGCTTGTGACTCGCGGCAAGGAGGAAAAAACAGAGAGAATGAAAAACCAAACCTAGATCAAAGAGTCTGTCACCTTCTCACCTGCCATCAGCAGATGTGAATGACTCGGCAAATCCGTAGGGGCGAATAGGTATACTAGTTTGAGTGTTATCCAAGCTAGGGAGGTAAGAAGAAGAGGATGAATCCATGTGAGTTGAACCTTCATAAGACTGCCATTTCTTAAGAGCCTGAGGCAGTGACATATCAAGATCGATGCCATATAAGTCGTCCGAGCTTTGCTCGGATGGTTTCCAGAGCTCCACAAGAGATGAAAGAACATTGACAGCGTGACCCATGTCGGGCCTTTGATACGGCTCCCTTGCACAGCAGTGACCGGCTAGCTCAGCTACGGTGCTGATACTGGCGAGTGTTTCTTGATCACTCAAGTCAATCGCGGGGTCGATTGCTTTTCGGAATGTATCCTTATTCAGATGCATTCTTCGGAACCACGACACAAGATGCATGCTCTCCTCAGGCTGGCTTTCATCAAGAGCCTTTCTTCCTGTGATGAGCTCCATCAAAATCACACCGAAACTGAACACGTCCACCTTGGTTGTAACTCTCCCAGTTACTGGCAAACAAATCAAGAGAAAACAAGTTCAGAATATGATGTATCTACATTCGAAGAACTCGCTCCCTGCTCATATCACAATCAGGAAAGCAAGCTGCGAGGAAAGAATTTCGGTGGCCTATTTTTAAAAAAAAAATTCTTGACTTGCAATAAGGAGGAAAAAAAGATCAATAAACAAGAAATAATTGAGATAAGGCTAAAGCAGAAAATGGTGGTGTTAAGCAAGCATCAGGAAGACAGCAAAAAAAATGTTTGCTGTAGGATGTGTATCCCGACCTTTAAAAGACAATAACAATAAAGGGGTTGATAGAATCAAGAATATTTGATACATGAAAGTTATTGTTATATATGAATGACAAGTTCTTGCCCATGGACTGTAGCTCAAGTTGATTAGACTAAGAAAAGAGAGGGAACGTAAATATATACAACAGATAAATGGGATAGACCAATAATAGGACGGACAGCATCAATGTAAAACAGGCAAAGTTCTTGGAGTACACTTAACATCATCTGACTCGTATCAGTCAAATGACTGCTAATCTCCAAAAGCATTCTTGAGATCCATCCTCTAAGGTTCAGACATTCATACTTTACAGATATTATATCAGCAAATTAGTATCAGAAGACACATATCATTAAGCAAAATGAATACCTGCATATTCCGGTGCCAGATATCCAAATGTACCAGCAATCCTTGTCTCTATAGAACCTTTCCCTTCAGGAGCAAGTCGCACAAGGCCAAAATCTGCAACTTTAGCCCTCATATCATCCCCTAGTAGAATATTTGAGGGCTTCAAATCCCTATGAATGAAACTCTGGTGGGCTAAACTATGGAGGTACTCTACACCTCTAGCAACATCTAATGCAACGGTCAATCTTTTTGTCCATTCCAGGGGTTTCAGTGCTTCCTCTCTCCAGTTGAAAAGATGACTGCTTAATGTTCCTTGAGGCATGTATTCATAGACTAGAAGCTTCTCGTTCCCATCAAGACAGTAGCCAAGCAATCCAACAAGATGCCTATGCCTGACCTTGGTCAAAACAGCAATCTCGGATTTGAATTCAGTAAGTCCCTTCCCAGCGATGAATCCACATTCCATTCTCTTGACGGCAATCTTCGTTCCATCATGCAACTCTCCTTTGTAGACGGTACCAAAGCCTCCCTGCCCTAGTATGTTCTCTTCGCTAAAATTGTTGGTCACATTCTTCAGTACTTGAATGGATATCACCATATTCCCTGCTTCAACCATTTGAATGTCACCGGTTTCACTAGTAGAAACGGTATGAACTTCACTAACTGCACCAACACTCACAACACTGGATCCAGCAACTGTGATCTTCACGCTATCATTGTCAGAGCCAGAATTGCGTGGCTGCATCACCACGGCGTTTGGACTTTGCACTCGGCTAAAACGCTTTTGTTTGCTTCTGTACAGACAGAAAGCTGCCGCTCCAATGAAACAAAGCACAAAGACACCCCCAATTACAGAAAATAACACAATTCCAATCCAGCGATTGGACTTTTTACGAGATGCTTGTGCATTACCGTCAGAACCAGAGCCTGGCGAACCACCTGGAGAAGTACTGCCTTGGGAAGTTACATTACTCTTATCCTTTCCGATATCAGGGTTACCACCAGTTTTCAGAATCATATTATTCCTAAAAGCTGGTACTTTTCCATAAATTTGGTTGTTTGACACATCTAACTCCGCAAGGCCGGTCATCGTGGTCAGCTCCTCTGGAATTGTACCTGTGAGGTTATTATCTGCAAGAACTAATCTTTGCAGTGACTTCAGTGAAGCAAATTCAGGAGCTATTGTCCCTGAAAGCCCCATTTTCTGGAAATTTACGATTGTAATGTTACCATTGGTACAAGTAAGACCAAACCAATCAGCACAGGGATTATTTCCCTTCCAGTTCTCCGCAAACTTCCTTGGATAATCCATCGCTTTTGCAATAGAAAGCAATGTATTTACTCTAGGATCACAATCACCTGGTTGTGGCAAACAAAAGCTGTTTGTATCTTTTGTCAAATCAACAGAGACCGAATCTTTGAACTTAGGTATTGGTCCTTGAAATAAATTATTGGTCAAATTAACAAACTTCAAAGACTCAAGATTCACTAAAGAAGCTGGCAAAGGACCTGTAAAGGAATTATCTCTAAGATTCAATACCTCCAAATCCTTTAATCCTGAAAAATCCGGCAACGGGCCCGAAAATCCATTGGAATGCAACCAAACCTCTTTCAAGAATGTCATGTTTTGTAGAACATCAATTCCTCCACTAAGTTTTTGCCCATTTAACCACAAAGACTCAAGCAACAAACCAGAAAAGCTAGAGGGCAATTCACCCTCCAAATTATTAAGAGCCAAATGCAAATTTACCAATCCAGGAAACTCATCAGGGCTTAAAAAGCTAGGAATTTTCCCACTAACATTAGCTGAATTTGCTGAAAAATTCTTAAGGGAAGAAGCATTTTTAAGGCTCTCAGGTATTTCCCAACCAAGAAAAGGATTATTATCAACTTCAACAGATTGTAATGAAGACATTCCAGTAAAGAAATCAGCAGGAATGAAACTAAACTGATTGTTACTAAGCATTAACACTTGTAATGAACTTAAACCACTTAAACTAGGCAAAGGGCCAGAAATATTGTTCCATTGAAGCTCTAAACGCTCAAGCTCAGTAAGTTTAGATAGTTCTTGAGGGAGATTACCTTGAAGATTCTTGTGACCAATTTGGATCCGGGTCACCCGTTTATCATCTGAACAACCCACATGGTCCCACTTACATGGATCCGGGTCAAGCCAACCCAGTTCTTGAGGTGAGTTTAAGCTCTTTTTCAAAGCTAACATAACTGAGGCATCATTTTCTTGAGAGTTTGCACCAGAAAATAATGCAGAAATCCCAAGAACCAGAAAAGTTACAAGCTTTAACCCAATAAGGGTCTTCATTTTTCTTGTAAAGATTGAAACTTTATGAGATTATAAGGAGAAAAGAAGAGGTTTTTTTATCAAACAAGAAACTGAGAGTTGTTTATAGCAAGTTTAGCAGAAAGTTTTTCAAGAAGATTATGCAATGTGAGAAGTTGTTGGAGTTAGGAAGCAAAGGTTTGAGTGTAGAGAGCAAGAGCACATGGAGGGAAAGGGCCCCACAAAACTGAAAAGCTAAGAATGGGAAGTTGTAATAGCAGCAAAATGACAGTAACTAAAAGCTGGATGATTCTTGAGAACATGGTCCAAAAAAAGGACAAGTTGGCAGTTGATTTTTGTGTTTGTCAATTGTTTCTTTCTTTTTGGTTAAATTCCAAAGTATAAATACATATATCTCCCTAACTAGTTGTAATCATTTGTATGTTTAGTATATGATTTTGTAATTTATGATTCTTATTATTGTTAATAGGAAATGAAACTGATGTCCTAAAACAGACTAACAAGTGGTTCAACCAATCATCATAAATCATTATTTAGTAATTGTTGGGGATAATATGAGCATATAAGGTTTTTTCTTTCCGGAGTATCTTATTAATAGCATGTTTAGCCAAGCTTCTAAAATCAGTTTATTTTGATAAGTGCTTTTCAAAATAATATTTTCAGTGACAAAAAATTTGTATTTGGCTAAATTAATTTGAAAACACTTTTCAGTAGCAATTAATGTCTGATCAAGCTTTTAAAAAGAATTTCTAAGTGTTTTTTTCTCTAAAGTGCTTTAAAAATGTGCTTCCGAAAAGAAATTACTTTTGTGCTTCCCAAAAAATGTTTATGCTTCTATTTAAAAATATTTATTTTCTTCCAAAAGCTTGGTCAAACACCTCAACTTTAAAAAAAAATATTTTAAAAAAAATATATATTTGACCTTGAGAAACTTGGCCAAACCCGCTACAAGTTTATTAGCATATTAAATGTAAACCTAATTTGTTTACACATACTCTGTTGGATCATATTGTTATGCTTGAAATTAGCAACAAGAACGACCACGCAAAAAAAAAAAAAAAAATGAATGAAAGGAAGAAAAAAGGTGGTTTTTGACAAAATAATAATGAATAGATTTTGTGAAATTAATTTATAATTTGAGATTGAAATGGTTTCATAGCCTTATATTCACAAGAGAAACGATGTTTGTAATATGATTTGCTCTCTACACATGCAAGCAGCGTATTACGAATTTTCTTTTTTGTTCTCTAGAGAAGGGGAAAATTAGAAGGTTTTCTTTATGGGAAAACTAAAATTTAGCACTATAAAGAATAAAACCTCATTAAATCTTAAGAAAATTCTTAAGTGGATGGCATACATTTTGCTTATGATGAGTGCATAAACAATTCTTTTATTACTTTTATAAACAATGGTGATAATATAACATATCATTATCAAGGAGTTACAGTACTTTAGTTTAATTGTCAAACGGATAATTTTTATTAGTTCTAGTAAAAGTATTAGAAAGTTGACAAGAAAATGTTGTACAATAATCTTAAATATACTTTTATTTTCTAGAAAATAAAATAGAAAAACAAGCTACAATTGTGAAGAATACTAGTAACATATCTTTCTTTTTTTCAAACACTTTATTTTTTATGGGACTAAACTCAGTAATATATACAAAATCATCGGTCACAAAAGTGTTGCAAGCCTGTATTGATGTATTTGAGAACAGAAAGGTTCAGAAGAAAAACATTAGCCAAATTAACTTATCCAAAAAAGAAATTGATAATCTACAATATCTTATGCTTTTACGCTCAATAATTTGTAAAGGTCAACTAATACTATTTCATATATTTCAGAAGTTATTATACTTTAGAGCAAAAAAATCTGAATTGGTTAAGTCTATTCAGCACAAAAGGAATTCGTTGCCTCTTCTTAAGACACTTACAAAATTAAGACAACCAGAACACGATGGGCAAGCTGCAGTTGTAAAGGGCCAAATGGGTCCATGTTGTGGAGTTGTAAAGGGCGGCCCCCAGGCCCATTATGTTCTGCCACTTTCCAGTTCAAAAGAAAATGTGATGTTCCATGGCCCAATTCAAACTTTTTTATTGGAAGAATTAAGGAAATTCTATCTTCTGTAGCTAAGTTTTACATCCTATTTATTATAATTAAATTTTTTTAAAATATTATTTCTATAGCTACCTTTTAGTTTTTATAGCAAAATATATATTTATGGTCACTTCCTACCGTTAAGCCATTAAATACGTTGTCTAATATTTTTCTCTCCCAAAATCACCGTAGGCCAATAAGACGGTGTCTAGGATGGCAGCCAACTATCTTTCCGTAGGGATTATCATTTCTAGTCTGGCTCTCGAAGACTCAATATCAGAGGAAGGTTTTTTGCAAATTAGTCCCGCATTAGTATCTGAATTAGTCGAATAAAATTCTAATATAATATAGTAAGGTTCGAGGCTCACTATCTTAGGCGGATATAAAGTCCTATCTTGTAGTTACAGATGAAATAGATTTATCTTTCTCTTTGAGATCCAGTAGATGTTGAAGGTGCAGTTGGCTTCCATCGAGTAGCTTTTGTGCTGCTTGACTGCGTGAACCAGGTCCAGGTCTTGCATTTGGCATTCCCGCTGTTGACGTCCCATCGAGTTAGCTAGTTAAGGGTGAAAGGGATTTAGGAATGAATAGCAGGCAAAGTCCTTGCTAGGAATTCTGGGTAACTTTTTGTATTCCTTAAGGTTACAGGTGAAGCTGACTTCCTGCGGTAGCCCTTGGACCTTAGCCTCTTAAGGGTTGGGTTCTAGTTCTAAGAGTGGGATTTTTGCTTTTCTGGATTTCCCACCAATTCCTTAGATCCCTAGTCTTAGAGCTAAAGGAAGTCCTCTAACTAATCTAATCCACCGAAGGAGAAGGCGGAGTTCTCTTTCCTCTGCTATCAATAATAAGGAATACCAGGCTGCACTCACCTTTTTGAATTGGCTATGCCGAAAGCGAGATCGTCTAGTTCTACCGGATGGGCATAGGACCTTTTAACAACTCCTATGCATTTTCTTCCTACTATCATGTAGTAATGGCATAAACGTCTCCTACTGGAACCAGTCTTTATCCAATCCCTTTCTTGCCTCTTGAATCTTCGTATTTCCTGATACTTTCTCAGTAGCAGCTGATCGAATTTCTCTCTACACGATCTCTCTCTCACAGCGCCATTGTCTTGCCATTGTTGAACCACGATTCTCTTTTATTTGTAGGTTCTCTCTCTAGATTGTTCTCAAATCCTAGATCTCGATTTGCTGGATTTCATCTCTGTTAACATGAGTTTCAAAAATGTCTTGATCAAAGTTTCTGATATGAGTTGTATCTTTTCCCAAAGTGGAGCGGACATGGTCTGTTCATAGCTGAATTGATTTTGAATGTTGACATGGAAGATGAAAGGACAGAGGAGAGGGTGGCAGCGACTAATGAGATTAGGATTAGGTTTGGGGAAATGGGTTAAACCATTCACATATAACAATGGAATTGTATTTGCAGGTTCATCAGCAACTATTGAAGCCGAAAGGAGAACAAAAATACGCAATGACCCTAATTGTAGATGTATTTATATGTATTTGGCTCCGCGTACATTGATTTCTAGTTTGTACAGCGGGTTTCTCTTCTTGTATTTAGATGTATTTATATGTATTCGATAAGGCATATACTGATTTTTATTTTGTACAGTGATTTTTGACTGTTGTATTTAGATGTATTTATATGTATTTGCATTCATACAACAACATTTTTAAATACATTGTTAGTTCTATAATTTTGATGTTATTCATCAATTAGTTATGCATTCAATCTAACTGTATTCATCTGTATTTTTAACCTAACTGTATCCATCTGTATTTAAAATAATAATACAATAAAATACAGTAAAATACTCTCAATATAAATAGAAAATCAATGAATACAACCAATGATATATACACAACAAAGCAGTAATACCATGTATTAGGAATAAATAAAATATTGTGAATACAAAAATAAACTTGAATACATTGAACACAACTGTTAGATACAACAGAATATAAGCACTAGGTTTATTATGAAATATGCAGGCAGTAGGTTACTATTACAGGTTGTATCCGGCATAAATACATGATGTATTCACATACAGAAAATTGAATTTCAAAGTATTTATGTAGATACTTGTATTAATTCTGAGCAGAACCTCGAACAATGTCAAAAAAAAAAAAAATTGAACTGTATCAGAAAAAAAGAGAGACTGAAACTCTGAAAAATGTATTGTTTTTTGGTGTTTAGCGTATGATAAATCTTCTCATTAATTGGATTGATAATGTTGTGTGTTATAATTGATTTAGGTGAGTTATAGTAGGAGTGTATCCCGTTAAATTAGCAGCTTTCTGTTATTAAACAACTGAAGAGACCTATTATTACGTTGCATTCATGAATACATGTGAATACAACGGCTAACAGCTGGACTGCCCTGTTTTTTAGTCAATTTTTACTACTGTATTAATGAATACAGTAGCTCGAATATACCGAATACATTATCATAATAACTGAAAAGTAGCTACGGAGAGTAATTATGTATATGGTAGCTATAGGAAGTTAATAGCCACTAAACAATAGTCATTTCTGAAAATTCCTCAAGAATTAACCTATATAGGCGTCAACCCAATCACTTAATATATGCATGATTCATATATAATATATATAATTATTATATAATCTATATATACCTGCTAAAAAAAGTAAACAGTGAATCTCGTTGGCTATTTATATAAAAATTCCTTTTTATTATTGATTTGTCTATGTTTTTATTCTTGAGCCGAGAATAAGATTTACCGGAAATAGTCTTTCTACCTCACACAAGATAGGAATAGGGTTAGTATACACCTCACTCTCTTCAGGGATCACAATGGGTATATCATTCTTAATTTGTCTATGTTTTCAATTAATAAACACATTCAGTTTCCATATGGGGTACTTTAATGTTGTCAAAATTGATGAGAAAATTGTAGCAGCTTTATGTGTATCTCCGAAGTCATATTAATATGCCTAATGTTCTCCAATTGTTCAACCATGTTTCATCATCTATCGCAATGTCAACCTTGCTATGGATAAACAATGTTGAAGAAGTGATTAATTATTTTTCTCTTAATGTTTTCTGGGAAAGCTTGTTAGAAAACTAATCACTTCTCATTCTGTTTTTTCTTTGCATATAGAGAGTTGGATGAAACCTCTACATTTTGTTAGTTGTTCAGCTATCCAATCAGAATATCACCCGTATTTAAAGATTGAAATTCAATCAAACTGTATAATAAATAAATAAATAAAAAAGAAGCAAAAATATGGATTTAGTTTGAAACTATGATTCTTGGTTGTAAAGTAATTCAATTTTTTTGTTTTTACTTTTTTTCTCTACCTCTTTTATTTATACCATTTTCCTATTTATACAAGAAAAACGAGGTGAGCTCAGACTAACAAATAATCTATAATAATACTTGTGTCAAAGACTGAAAAAAGGAGCATAATTGTTGCACAATGATTGTGTCAATATTTCACAAACATAGGTTACTCTGATGGGCTGGAACTCTGGAAGCTCCAACGAAGACATTATGTTATTCCGGATGTAAATAATGTAGTTTTGCAATCATGAAATGTAAACTGTATAAATTTCGCATGAAAATAAAGAATGTGTCTTTTTGCAAACACGTTACATTATAGATGTTTTGTTAGCTTTTGTACAAATTGGAAGACTTTGCTCCTAATTAAATGCATGTAAATAGTTTGAAGTAATTCATGTGCAATATCGTATATATGTACCTGATCCGGTATATATTCACTTACATGCTTCAATATTCCTTTGTATAATTTTATGTCAAAATAAAGATAAATCTAGATAACTATTCTAACTTTACAATATTGGGTATGTGCATGAGCCAAAACTCATCTGGTATTATCGAGAATTTTCTTTATCTTCTACATAAAAAGTTTACTATTTTACAGAGTTAATCCTCAAATGGTAATTGAACTTATATTATTTTATTCAAAAAGTCATTAAACTATTTTTTGTCACTATAGAAGGCACTCAACTTATAGATAATATCTTAAAAATTAGCTATCGTCAAATCTCATCGGAAAACTACATAAGCAAAGCCAAAAAATCATGTTAGCTCGAATTACCTCAATCCCATTTCTTCTTGTCACAATTTTCATGCAAATTACGCACAAACATATAATATATATTAAATAATTATCATTCATGTCATTTCAAATAATCATGAAGAGTCACAACGAGAGCATTTTGAAGCCCCAAACCAATCACCATGTAACTGTGAGGCAGAGAGAGATGATTTTAGAAAATAAGTAATATTTCATATATAGTCGTTGTCAATAGTTGATCTAACCAATATGTTCAAGAAAGGAATCATGACGAATTGAGTTATATGTTAATACCTTAAATGTAGTAACAAAGTTCTGATTCAAATGTCACAGTATTACTAGTTCTTTTACTCTATAGATTTGGTCTTCCTCTGAATCAGCTCACTGCTCTTGCTAAGAACACCCTTTTAAACTTTACACTAACATTGATTTCATTCTTATTGAAGATCAACCATTTTCTTGCATTTTTTTGGGTAGGATTAATTGAGTGTTGTTTGTCACTTTAATACTTCCTATTTATTTAGAAATATTTTACATAATTTTAGTGATGAATGTAATTGTATAAAAAGGAAAGGAACTTAGCGACAGAAAAATGAAGTTAAAGTCATATATCGGAGGTAAAGCGACAATGGTCTATTCTATATAGTCCTTCATTAAGACCAACTGATGCTAAGAACATTTGAGTTCCTTCTTACTTTGTAAACAAAATCTTTTTAGACATTTATGTTTGAGTTATTCCGTTAGGTTAATTTTTATAAAACCGTAAGTACTAATTTGTTTGTGTACGATATATTCATGTATTTATAAAATATATTTCATAAACTATAACTATAAAATATATCTACATATTGTATAATTTAAGATGTATCTATAATAGTCTTAAAGAAAACTACTCCCTTTATTGGGGGAAAAAGTTACATTTCCATTATGCGTGCCTTTTAAGTGCTAAAATCAATTTATTGCAATTTTTTTTTTACAAAAACACAAAATTGGTAATGTACAATTCGAAATTGCCTCCACTAGTAATTTCACGAATAAGTTTTCGGTTCTACACATACTTCCGACAGGAAAAAAGGGAAAGTTAGCGCTTTAGCATAGTAAGCTCGCAGGAACAACAACCCCCCCCAAAACACACACACACACCCCTCCCCAATCATCATTTTCCTCCTATATTTTTTATGTTTTATCACATATTATTTTGATAGCTTATATGAGAAAACATAAATGACTTAAAGTTAGGAATTTCATGAACAAAAGCAAGTATTCATTTGGGAATTATTTCCTCCGTCCCACTTTACGTGACTTCTAACATACAATTTCAAGTTTTTGAAATAAAATTTATATATTTAAAAATACATAAAAAGTACTATATGTTATTATAATTAAAAATTTGAAATATTTACTAAGCATATGAAAAAATTACGATCAAAGAAAAATTCTTTTGACTCTCCAAATAGTAAATACTTCAACGGTTTAAAAAATATTGTCATTGTTTGACTTGGCACAAACTTTAACAAAGAAGCGAAGACTTGTGAGATATGTGATTTTAAATAAGCCATAGTATTTGTGTGGATATAAATGCTTCCTGTTAGTTTGAGTGCCCATATGGATTACTAAAGAACTTGATGCTTTACTGTGTTACTTAAGTGTAAAATAAACAAGCAATAAAATGAACACAACGATTTTTACGTGAAAATCACTCGGCTCAAAAGGTGCAAAAATCACGACCTACCACGGAGGTTTTCAACTCCAACTCCACTAAAATAATGAGCCAAAATGTATCAATTATAAGACTGTAATTAAATACTCTCCAGTACTCCTACTATTCCTATTTGATTCACAAGTTACTCTAACTTGTAAAGCAAATTACTCACTCCAACTCATTATGACACTTGATTACAACTCAATTTCCTAAAACACATTCACTAGACTGATTCAGGAAGAATACAAGACAATTACTCAACACAAGCAAACGACTTATGACTCTTTAATTGATGTGTAAAAGGATAGTTCAGAAGTCCAAAGTCGATTCTATTTAAAACACAACTTCAGATCTACTAGGAGTCCTATTCATAGTCAGCTTCCTCTTTGTTAGGACTCCTACTGTTCCAAGGATTCCACAAGCTTTGGGACTTTTGTCTCTGGCTGAATTATCCGTATCTTCTTGAGCAACGACCCTTATCACTTATAGAAGCCTTCTTCCACCAAACTCAGACCTGGGTAACCTTGAGATAAAGTTACTGTCTTGTACAGTTGTACAAGTATCAATCATGAGGAGCTGATTCTTTCTCCTGAGGAGCTGGTTCTTCAGTACAGTTAAGCAGCTACGTTGAAGACGTGGTTCTTTGAATATTTAGTCATACTTTGTTAATCATCAAAACTTCAATACTCAACAAATTTCCCCTTTTTGATGATGACAAACTTTGTACATAGCAGAACTAGGTAATCACATCAAAGAACTAGATAATCACAACAAGTGATATGTTGACAGACACAGTATGTTCACAACCTTCTAACCTTATCATCCCTCTTTTTGGCATCATCGAAAACACAAGAAAAAATGTTAAACATTAAGCACCGATAATGTAAGATTAAAGGCCAAACAAGCTACAACACAAGCTTAAGAAAAGGCAAATAGACTTAGGCTGATGATTCAATATAGTACAAAGCAGTAAAGTAGAGCAATATGAGACATTAAGTAGTGGCAAAAAAAGCCTAGGGCCTTGTCTTCATCATTAAAACAGAATAAACTAAGCATACTGCAAACTACTAAGACAAAGACAAAAAAGAACAAAAGATAAGGCATCACTGAAATAGCAAAAGAACTAATGACACTAGGAAGGAACATGTTCATGGGTGAGAAGCAGAGGGGGTCAAAGCTTTCACAAGGGTGGCAATCTATTGGGCATGAGCCTCCCTATCTCTTCTGATATCTTCCCTTAGTTGCTTTGTTTCCTTTCTCAGCTCGTTATTATCTTTACGTAGCTTGGCATTCTCTTCAACAGCCAACTCCAACCTCTTGCTGAGCTCTGCAGCCCTACTGCTCCCAGGTAGAATAGTAGATCCTTTGGGTAACAACATCCAAAATGTCATTCTGGTTTCCAAACTTAAGCTCAGGTAAAGCAATGTTAAACTTGTCAAATAACTTAGTCAACATGAAACCATATGGCATAACATACTTGGGTTTGGAAGTATCTGCAGCTCTTGCCGTGTGCTAAATCATCAGGCTAGGAAGATTGATAGGTCTACCAGTGTCAAGAATCTCCATCACAACCATGTCTAGCAGAGTAGCTTCATGCCTTCTCTCAGGCCTTTGAAGAATGCATGAATTGTCAAAATGAAATAGTAATTTATGGAAGGGGGTCATATCAGTCTTGTACACTTTCTGTGGAGCATGTAGTTCAAATTTTTGGGAGAACTTCCTGGTGACCACAATGCTAGTGTCAACATCATTATCTATGGCTGGTCACTTCTTCTTCAAGTAATTGTCAAATCCTAAGGAAAATATATTCAGAAGCATCCCAGTTCCTCAGCATCAAACTCCATTTCCAAGCCCCCTACCTTACTCTTGAATACCTTTCCATCAAATTTGAAATTTGCATAGAACTCCACCACAACAGGAACACATATTGGGGGGAAAACTTTGACAAACATGTACTTCCACCCTTGTAGCTCAAGCTTTTCAACCAATTGAGCTATCTCCTTCTCATCAGTGTTCGCAAAAATCTTCCCATTTAGCATTTTTCTGTTGCTGAACTCTGTGAGTCGACCAACAACTGCTGGCACATTATTTCTTGTCTTACCCCTACTGGCCGTTGTAGAAGAGGTAGCAGGTTTGGTGAATTTGGCACTCTTTCTCTTTGGTGTAGCAGACTTAGCTGGCAAGGCAGAGTCAGACTCATCTTCTCCATCCACCTCAACAACAGGTCCCACAATTCAGACCTTCTTTTTTGGTTTCTTTGTACTTCTAGACTCCTTAATGATTTGTGCATCAACAACCTTTCTTTTACTCTTTGTGAGAGGAGTTCTGGCAGGAATGCCACTCATTTCCTTGTTGAGACTGCTGACTTTGTAGCTTTTACATGGGTCTTCCTGGATTTCTTCCCTACCTTAGATAGTGGCACATCATCTTTATCACTGCTAACTTCTTCATCTCCAGTTAAAGGAGTTAACAGAGACCCAAGTTCTTGAGCCCTTGTCTCTTCACCAGTTTCTTCTGAAGGGGCTATGATGGTGTTTCCAATTGTCATGAAACCTTTAGATTCCTCACTCACGTTTCCATCTTCTTCCACACTCTCTTCATCACCTCCTTCATTCTCACTTACCTTTTCTTGATCCTCACCCTCACTTTCAGAATCCTCCTCTTCCTCACTATGATTTTCTTCTTCTGCAGAATCATTAACCTGTTCACCTGTCTTATCATCTATATCACTCTCCTTCTCATCTCCAGATGCTCCCTCATTCTCACTCTTTTATTCTTCATTGGCTATGTTTTGAGCATCATGCTCCTCATGACTGTTCACAGCTTCTTCTTTTCCACCTCCATCATATTCCTCATCCTCAGTCCAACTAAAATAAAGGCTATCAGAAGCCTCCTTTTGCATAGGTTCTTTACTTCCTTCCTCCTCAACCACAGGCTTCACAGCCGTAGTATCTACTTCCTTCCCCAGATCCCCTGTACCCTTTTCTTCAGTGAATTTCTCCACTGGTGGCTTCTCGTTTGTGGGTGGGAGAGTATCTAGGGGTGCATCATTTATAGCAGACACCAAAACATCTAATTTGGAAGGAGGATGTTGTACCTGATCAGTAGTGACTGGCACTGATTCCCCCTGAACCATGGATTCCTTGGCTATAGTGTCACCCTGCATAGCAGAATCAGGCACTTTCTTGACAGATTTTCTTGGGGTGGCTTTGACCTTTGTTGACTTAGAGGTATTTTTTGCAGGAAGCTCAGGTGCATGAGTGATAGTTTTTGGAGGAGGAGATATAGTGGATGTGGGAATGATAGGAACATCATGAATAGTGGGAACATGAGAAGATGATGTAGGTATAGTGGAGAATATCGTAGGAGAAAGAATAGGTGTCGGTTCCCTTGATGGCTTGGCATTTTTCTTCGATTTGGGCTTCATAATTTTGGGTTTTGCTCCAGCCTTGGTTGATGATTTTGCTTTAGAGGGTGTTTGACTGGCTTTAGGCATGGTGATCAAATGAGAGACTCGAAGAAGAAACAGAGAGAATTAGTTCTTGATAATTGCTTTTGATTCTTGCTTAGGGTTTGAGAGAAACAATGAGGTCTGAGAAGCTGATCATAAGGGCCTTTTAAAGGCGTTATTCCTGATTTGACTGGAAGAGAAAAGGTGATCGAATTTGAGTTCTAACGGGACTCTTATAAGGATTACTTTGACTGTTAGGATTTCATGAGTAATTAATCTCTAATTGCACTAGGATTCCCCATTACTCTTTGACTAGAAGATGATTGGAAGTGATGCCAACAGAATTAGAAGTCTGAGTATAGCAATAATTTTAGGACATAAAGTCCTAGTGACTTAAGACAGTATGGCACGTACCTGAGTCAAAGAACCAACTCCTTAGCTACTGCTTATTTGTTTCTTCAATAAAGCTTCAACACTTCATATTATTATCATGCAACACAATTGTCAGCCAGATTTTCCAAGCAAGTGTAGTGAGCTTAATACAAGCACAAAGATGAATCAAACACATTGTACTTAATTATCTACATCTTATTATACCTTTTCCAGCCAATCACTGGGATTCAACTTAGTGGGAAGAGTTGATTAGACCTATTTCTAGTCTATTCCTTTTAAAGTGATCCTTATTCAGAGCTTTAGTAAAAATTTCAACAATTTGATCTTCAGTTTTACAAAAGTTAATTAAGATATTCCCCTTTTCAACATTGTCTCTAAGAAAGTGATGTCTAATGTCAATGTGCTTAGTCCTCTTTATGCCGACATGGATTTTTAGCAATGTTTATGGCACTGGTGTTATCACAGAAAATGGGAACACAATCAACAAATATGCCATAGTCCCTTAGTTGTTGTCCATAGCAACTGAGCACAGTAGGATGGTGCTACCACATATTCAGCCTCAGGTGTAGATAAGGCCACTGAGTTTTGCTTCTTGGTTTCCCAAGACACCTAGAAAATGAGTTGTTCCTGAAGTACTTTTCCTGTCAACATGATAACCTGCATACTCAGCATCAGAATAACCAACTAGATAAAAGTTATACCCTCTTGGATAGCATAGACAGAGGTTAGGGGTCCCCTTGAGATATCTTAGTATCCTTTTGACAACCTTCAGGTGAGATTCCTTGGGATTTACTTGAAATGTTACACATAATCCCACACTGAACACTATTTCAGGCATGCTTGCTGTGAGGTACAACAGTGATCCAATTATTCCTCTATATAGTTTCTGTTCCACACTTTTTCCTTCTTCATCAATGTTCAGCTTTACTGCAATTTCAATGGGTGTGTCAATGGACTTAGAGTAATCCATGGTGAACCTCTTCAGTAGTTCTTTGCTATATTTCTACTGATGTATCATGGTTCCAATAGGTGTTTGCTTGATTTGCAGCCCCAAAAAGAAGTTCAATTCACTAATCATGCTCATTTCAAACTCATTTCCAATCATCTCAGAAAAGTCCATGCACATCGCTTCATTGGTAGCCCAAAGATAACGTCATCCACATACACTTGCAGAATCAGAATATTCGTCCCTCTATTCCTTAGAAAAGAGTGTGTCCACCTTTCCTCTTACAAAGTTGTTGGCTAAGAGGAATTTTAAGAGCCTTTCATACCAAGTTCTTGGAGCCTATTTCAGTCCATAAATAGCTTTATCCAATTTGAACACATAGTTAGGAAATTCTTCACTTTCAAATCCAAGAGGTTGTTTGACAAACACTTCATCCTTCAGGTAACCATTTAAAAAGGCACTCTTTACATCCATCTGGTACAAAGTGAACTCCATGTGGGCAGCAAAGGCTATCAACATTCTTATAGCCTCCATTCTAGCTACAGGTGCAAATGTCTCATCATAGTCAATGTTTCCTCTTGATCGTATCCCTGAACCACCAGTTTGGCCTTGTTCCATGTGATATTTCCTTGTTCATCCAACTTGTTTCTGAACACCCATCTGGTACCTATGACAGTTCTGTTCCTGGGTTTCTGTACCAGGTGTCAGATCTTGCTTCTCTCAAACTGATTTAGCTCCTCTTGCATGGATATGAGCCAGTCTGGATCCTTTAGAGCTACTTTGATGGTCTTAGGTTCAACCTGTGAGAGGAATGCTATAAGTGCACATAGATTTCTTAGAGAAGACTTGGTTTGCACACCTACATTGGGATCAGAGATGATATTCTCAAGAGGATGTGAGCTTTGATGCTTCCATGGTCTGATTTGTATACCCAGAGAAGATTCACCCAAGGACTGACCCAAAGGTGCTGGTTCAGCAGGTGTGGCTTCATTAGTCTGATTAGCAGTTAGAGTAGTTATTTCTTCTTCTTATTTCTCATGATCATTGTTAGTTTCCTTATGGTTTTCAGATCCATCTTCATCGGATTCCTTTGTATCTCCATCATCAGTGAATCTTATATCATAATCTTCATCATGCAGACCTTTCTCAGCCAAATTATTAGATTCATCAAAAATAACATGAATATTTTCTTCCACACCTATAGTTCTTTTATTAAAAACCTTATAGGCCTTACTATGTGGAGAGTAACTCAAGAAAATTCCCTCATCACTTCTGTCATCACACTTACCAAGAGCTTCTTTCCCATTATTATGCACAAAACATTTGAACCCAAAGGCTCTCAGGTGAGTGATGTTGGGTTTTCTTCCTCGAAGTAACTCATAGGGAGTTTTCTCAAGAATAGGTCTGACCATGCATCTATTTAGAGGGTAGCAAGCGGTATTAATTGCCTCAGCCCAGAAACTCCTAGGCAGTCCACTGGCGATCAACATGGTCCTCTCCATGTCTTCTAAGGATCTATTCTTTCTTTCTACAACCTCATTTTGTTGTGGAGTTCTAGGTCAGAATAATTATGGTCAATACCAAGTGAGCCACAAAACTCAAGGAATTTTGAATTTTCAAATTCAGTTCCATGGTAAGTTCTTATACTTAAAATATTGCACTCTAGCTTTTGTTGAATCATTCTGACAAATACACAGAAAGCATCAAAGGTTTCATCCTTAGATCCCAAAAATAAAGCGCAGGTATACCTGGAGAAGTCATCAACAATCACAAATACATACCTCTTACCTCCTCTGCTCCTTATTCTCATTGTTCCATATAGGTCCATGTAGGAGTTCCAGAGGTTTAGAAGTACTTAAAAACTTTTTAGATTTAAAGAATGACCTAACATGTTTCCCTCTAAAACATGCATCACATACCTTGTCAGAGGTGAACTCAACTTGAGGTAGCCCAAGGACCAAGTCCGTTGTTGCCAACTTGTTGAGTTGAGAGAGACTGGCATGTTCTAGTCTTCTATGCCATAGCAGTGGATCATCTTCCACTACACTCAAGCATGTGTGCTCACTCTAAGAAAGTGACATAATCTATATCTTGTGGAATTGTTATGTCTTTTACCCTTTAACACAATTTCATCAGTATCAAGCTTAGTGATAGTGCAAATTTTGGAATTGAATTTACCTCATATCCTTTGTGGCACATTTGAGAGATGCTAAGAAGGTTGTGTTTAAGACCTAGCACATAATATGCATCTTCTATAGAATAAGAGAGGGACTTGCCAACCTTGCCAATACTTGTTATCTGGCCTTTTCCCATTTTCAAATGACACACTCCCTCCTTGGAAGGCTGTCAGTGAGAGAAAGTTTTTCTTTTCTCCAATCATATGTCTAGAGCATCCATAGTCTAGATACTAGTACTAATTATTTCCTCTCACCTTAGCCTGCACCAAAATTCACAAGTTAGTTTTTGGAACCCAAACAAGCTTGGGTCCCTTTTTGTTTGAAAAAGGATGAATTAGATCCCTTCTTGCCCAGAAGGGAAGAGGATTAGAAGCTATTTTCTTGTTAACCTTAATCCACTTAATATGGACAAGAGGATTAACCTTTGGCTCATCTTCCTTTTTCACATTTTTAGCAATACCAAAGGTGTTTCTAACTGAGCATGAATTGAGACAGGACAAGTGTCTCTAAAGTGTAATACTCTTCCATAATGAGTACACATGTTATTATAAGAAATTCCTACATACTTTGGGTCAAACTTAGGGACAAGTTTCTGTAGTCAATTCCAGATTTGTTACAGCTACAGTTTTCATTCAGCCAATTCAAGGCATCTGAAGATTGATGCCATTTGCTTAGTCTAGAGAGTTCATAATTAGCATTTTCTAGGTTTTCATGCAGGACTTTATTTCTACATTCAGCATCACAAAGATTATCATTAGCAAATTTTAATTCCTTTTCAAGCTTATCCTACAGAGCACTTATTTTTCTTTTGCCATGTATATCAGGAGACTTTTCATTGTCAGAAGTAAGCTCAAGAACCTGGTTCTTAAGGTTTTTGACATGTTTCTCTAAACTAGTTGTCAGATTCAAGCTCTTTGATATTAAGTTTGACACAAAAGAGGTTGCTTATTAGCTGATCATTTCCAGTACTCGTTTTATCCATTTCACTCATTAAGGTCACAATTATGGCCATCCGTTGTTTTTAGGACATAGCATGAATATTTTTTTTCAAGTCAGATATACTTACCTGGTTTGCTTCATCTTCAGTTTCTGAATTACTCATGGCCATCATTCCTATCACTTCTTCCTCTATTTTGGATTCTTTAATCACCATCAAAGCTACTTTGATACTTTCATTCCAAAGTCAGTTTCTAAGGTTCTCCATATATCATGAGCAGAGATGCAAGAGGACACTCTGAGGAGAGTGTTTCTAGACATGCTTTTGTAGAGCAGGTCCTTTGCTTTAGCTTTTTTTTTTTTGAATTAGCTGACAATCTTCCTCATCGTATTTCTCTTCTCCTTTGTTGCACTTGCTACCTTCACTATCCAATTTAGTTGGGAGAATTGATTCATGACTGATAATTACCCATGGCTCAAAGTCAGTAGCTTGAAGAAATATTTCCATACGCAGCTCTCATTCATCATAATGGTGTTCATCAAACAAAGGGAGTCTTCCAATGTGCATTCCAAGCTGTACTGGGGGTTCTGTCTTCATAGCCTGGTATTCATCAATCACAGCATAGAGACTTATAGCCTCATCCTCCTTTTCATCCTCTTGATCACTTCCACTGTCCTCATATGCTGCCAGGAATGCCTACTTCATTGCTTCAGAAAATCCTTTGCGTAGGATTTTTCCTTTGTTGGAACCCTTTCTCTCATCTTCTCCCGTTTCTCTTTTTCAGCTCGTTCTTTCCTCCGCTCAAATTTCCCACATTGGGAAGTCCTTGACCATGTGATCTAGCTTGCCACACTTGTAGCAGTCATCATAGTTAGCTTTGTCGATCTGCTTGGGCTTGCTACAAGTCTCTCTCTTGGATGCATTTTTGGAATTCTTCATGAACCTCTTGAACTTGGCAAACATTGCTAGATCAGGATCATCATAGTCAGATTCATCATCCTCAGACACTATAAGAACTAAGGCCTTGTCCTTCTTTGGTTCTTCCTTGCGCAGTTCTATCTTTCTCATTTCATGAGTTTTTAAGTTTCCAACCAACTCACTAAGTGAGATTTTGTCCAATCCCTTGGCTTCATGGATTGCAGTGACTTTTGATTCCCATGAAGCTGGAAGGATTCTTAGAACTTTGCTAGCCAACTTTTCTAAGGTAAACACTTTTTCAAGTGATTTCAGTTCATTGATTATTATAGTGAACCTAGTCATCATATTCTAGATGGGCTCAATCTCCTTCACGGAGAAAAGCTCATAGTTTTTCATGAGTAGCTCAATCCTTGATTTCTTTACTTGGTTTGTTCCTTCACGAGCAGTTTGGAGTGCATCCCATATCTACTTCGCATTAAAGCACACAGAACTTCTGTTGTACTCATCAGGACCAAGCAGATAAGGATATTCTTAACCTTTGCATTCTTCTCCATCATTCTGGAATCTGCTGCCACAAATTCAGAGGGGTTCTTAGGAACTGTTTCATTTTGTGCATTTTGTTTAGTAGGAATCAAAGGACCTTGGTTCACTATGGTCCATAGTTCATAGTCTTCAGTTGTCAGAAAGTCTTCCATTCTTGCTTTTCACCGATTGTAATATTTACCATTGAACAGGGTGGCCTGGTGGTTGATTGTCCTTCATTTATTCTGGGAGGAGCACTCATCTTGCCTCCAAGATCTCTCTAGGTGTTAGCCGTGTAAATGAGAACCTGCTCTGATACCAATTGTTAGTTTGAGTGCCCGTATGGATTACTAACGAACTTGGTGCTTTACTGTGCTCCTCATGTGTAAAGTATACAAGCAATAAAATAAACACAACTATTTTTATGTGAAAAATCACCCGGCTCAAAAGGTGCAAATACCATGACCTACCACGTAGATTTTCAAATCCAACTCCACTAGAATAATGAGCCATAATGTATCAATTACAAGACTGTAATTAAATATTCTCCAACACTCCTACTACTTCTATTTGATTCACAAGTTACTCTAACTTGTAAAGTAAAATACTCACTCCAACTCACTAGTTATTTATGACACTTGATTACAACTCAATTTCTTAAAACACATTCACTAGACTGATTCAGGAAGAATACAAGGCAAGTACTCAACACAAGTAAATGACTTATGACTCTTTAGTTGATGTGTAAAAGGATAGTTCAGAAGTCCAAAGTCAATTCTATTTAAAACACAACTTGAGATCTTTTAGGAGTCCTATTCATAGTCAGTTTCCTCTTTGATAGGACTCCTACTGTTTCAAGGATTCCACAAGCTTTGGTACTTTCGTCTCTGATTGAATTATCCGTATCTTCTTGAGCAATGATCCTTATCACTTATAGAAGCCTTCTTCTACCAAACTCACACCTGGGTAGCTTTGAGATAAAGTTATTGTCTTGTACAGGCGTACAAGTATCAATCATGAGGAGCTGATTCTTTCTCCTGAGGAGCTGGTTCTTCAGAACAGTTAAGCAACTACTTTGAGGACCTAGTTCTTTGAACATTTAGTAATACTTTTTTAATCATCAAAACTTCAATACTCAACTCTTCATAAGGAAATATTGAAAGGTATCAATCTTTATGAAACAAACTAAGAGCTTGTTTGGCCAAGCTTCTCGGAGGACAAAAGTACTTTTTTGGGGTAAAAAAAATACTTTTTGAAAAATTTAAGGTGTTTGGCCAAATAAAAAAGTAGTTTCGGCCAACAGCAGAAGCAGTTTTCTTGCTTTTGGGAAGAAGCAGGAAATTCTAGCTTCTTCCAAGAAGCAGAAAATTCTAGCTTCTTCCAAGAAGCAGAAGCAGAAAATTAATTTATTCAAGACAAGACTATCCTCATCATAAATTATATTTTCCACATTATCCCTTATTGATTTAAGCATTTTCTTTCCTTATGTATATATATATATATATATATATATATATATATATATATATATTACGTGTATAACGTTTCTACCATCAGTACATGAATCATGTAAAATATTTCAAATTTATTTTTTGTCTTTTCATTTTGTTTTTGCTTCTTTCGCTTGGACAAGTTCTTTTTTTTTTCTTTCTAATTTCTATCATTATTTTAAAAATTAAAGATATCAAATACATGAATCGTCTTGTAATTTTTCAAATTCTTATTTGACTTTTCTTGTTTTTGATGTTTTCTTTGACTAATCTTATTTTTTTATTTCTCTAAATTAATAGATCTCCTTTAATTCTCCCAGTAACTTTAACAGATTCATCTTCTTGAATACTTTATGCAAAATAAAAAGTCCTATCTATTAGTATAAATAGACTTCTTCTCTCTTTTTCTTATGTAGATTCTTCTTCTTTGTCTCATATTCCTCTTTAAAATAACAAACTAACAACCAATACAAGTACTTTTTCAATAAGGTATATATTTTTTTGTAGTGTACCAATTTATTATACGCAATATCTAGTATGTACTTTTATTTTTATTCTTTTTTAACGTGCTTGCATGTACCAATGATAAAACTAATTTCTAATAATATGAGTGATTAATAGTTAGAAAGTTTTTCCCCTGATGCTCTTCTTTTTTTGACATGATAGATTTTTAGTTCTCTATTTGTTTAATATTATTATTAATCATATGTTCTTAATGCATGAAAGAAAAATGAGCAAGAAAATGACACTGGATAACAACTCTAAGAAGGCTAAATGGGATGCAGAAACCACACAACTATTTTAAAATATATGTGTGGAAGAAATTTTAGCAGAAAATTATCCTGAAACTCACTTCAACAGATTAGGATGGTCTAATCAGGTGCAAAATTTAAATGAAAAAAATGGAAGAAATTATGATAAAGTTAAGTTGAAGAACAAATGGGACAGCCTCAAAGGTACATGAAAAAATTAGGATGCTTTAGTTGGAAAAGAGACTGGTTTAGGATAAGACCCCGATAAAAAACAATTCAAGCGAGTGCAGATTGGTGGGATAGGAAAATAAAGGTACTTGTAATTCTACTACTTAATTTTCACTTAACATAATTTTTATTTTATTTTGCTTTGGTGTTTTAAATTCTCTTGTTCTTCTTCACATTTGTAGGAGGACCAAAATATAGAAAAATTTAGAGAGAAATATTTACAACATCGACAACTGATGGAGCATTGTTTAAGGATGTTGTTGCAACCGGTGAACATGTGTGGCCACCGTCATCTGGAGTTTTACCAGATGGTATACAACGAAGCAGTTGGTTTCAACTAGAACAACCATTTGAGTTTGAAACTCCTATAGATAATGACGAGTTTTTGAATATTGATGGCATAGAGAAGAATACGGAAAAGAGATTCGAACAAACTAATCTAGAAGAATCGAATGTGATTGAAAAAGTGCATGGTAGTGAGAGTGGTGAGAGAAGAAAAAGAAAAGCATCAACTGCTATATGAAAAAGAGAAAAATAAATTCAATACCAGTCTAAGAATTACATCATCAATGGAGAAAATTGCTGAAGCCATACAATCACGCTCTTCAATGAATATGGGGTCAAGACTCTTCACTTAGTATTAAGTGTGTAATGGATGTTGTTCGTAATTTACTCGGTATGATTGTTGGTAGCGATTTATGGTGGAAAGCAAGTGTGCTACTAGTGAAGCAACCAATGCCAGAAATATTTTTAGCACAAGAAGATCCAGAGTTACAATTGCAGTGGTTGGAAAAGATGTCTGAGCTTAAAAAAAAAATAATTTAATGATATTACTTATTATTTTCTGCATTTTATTTTTTCTAGTTATTGGAACTTTGAATTTGCTTTAAAATGTTGTTCTAATTATGCTTTATGTTTATTGGAATCTATATTTGACTTTTATTCAAGTTACTAATATTTAATTTAAAATATTAAAATTTTATGTCGTTGAACTTGGGTGATTTTTGAATTTAATTTTTGTAATAATAAGTATATAGATTGTTATTCAAGTAATTTTATTTTGTTCTTTTTCTTACAGATATGTCATTCACAGTAAATAATGATGAGCATATTGACGAAGTTCTCATAAATGAAGTAGATGACGATGATGATGTACTTGATTTGGTAATTTCCAATGTAGTGCTTGCATCAAAATATTATTTAAAATTTTGTCTAAAAACTCCATGCAGAACTTCTCCTCATACAGGATTTTATTTCATCAAGGAAAAACTTGAAGGGCATGATAAGAGATATTATGAGATTTTTAAGGTGGAAAAACATATATTTCTTGACTTATGCAAAACACTAAATGAACAATATGATTTGAAAGCAACAAGAAAAATGACCATGGAGGAGATAGTTGCTATGTTTTTACTGGTGGTAGGACATGGCGTAGGGAATCGAATGATTCAAGAACGATTCCAACACTCTAGAGAGAAGACTGTTAGCAGACATTTTCATCATGTTTTAATAACAAGTTTGAATTGAGTGTGGATATTATTAAGCCAAAAGATTCAACCTTTTCTGATATTAATCTTAAAATAAGAGAAAATGACAGGTATTAGCCATATTTTAAAAATTGCATTGGAGCTATAGATGGCACGCACGTGCCTTGTATTGTTTGCTCTAAGGAACAAATCAAATATATTGATAGTTTTCACTTCACAAAACATAATGGATGTATGTGATTGAGACATGTGCTTCACATTTGTATGGCCTGGGTGAGAAGGTACTGCACATGATGTTAGAATATTTGATCAGGCACTTACAAGGCAAAATCTTAACTTTCCTCATCCTCCATCAGGTAAGCAACAGTAATACTATGCCTTGTGTTATTTTAATATGTATATTTTATTTTTATTCGTCTTAATTAACTCTTTTTTACTTGTTGTAGGTAAATATTATTTAGTTGATTCAGGCTATCCAACAACAAAGGGTTATTTAGGACCGTATAAGGGTGAGCTATATCATCTCCCAGATTTCAAGTGCAACTCTAGTTTTAGAAATTCAAATGAGGCATTCAATTTTTTTCACTCAAGTCTTCGATGTATAAATGAAAGAACATTTGGAGTCTGAAAAAATAGGTTTTCTATTTTACGCTCAATGCCATCTTTCAAGTTTGACACTCAGATTCATCTTGTTATAACTACCATGGCTATATATAATTTCATCCGACGACATTCTTCAACTAATAAAATTTAACTAATATGGTAATGAAGACATTACTGCAGAGATTGAGGAAGGAGATGAGCCTTCTGGTATTCCTTTAGAAATACAAGACAAGTCTTCTACTATTATGGAGGCGTTGCGTGATAAAATTAGAGATGAAATTGTTGAGAAATATTATCCTGTGTGAGTGACTTTGCTTACTATTTCATGGTTGATTATCAAAATATAGTAATTTATGGAATAAACTTTAATTCACACTGAATGATGTATTTTGATTATTCAAATCATCGTGTAAATAATAAGTAATAATACTAGAAAATGTTTATGCTTTGGTATAACTATATATGTTACAATGATTTAAATATTTATTATGTATGTTTACTTTATGTCTATATTTTAATTAAATTAAATTATAAAATAATAGCGATCTCTTATAATAAATAATTAAATTTATTTTTCTCTTTAAAATAATTATAAAACCCTGGTACTATCCTTTTTAATAATTTGACATTCAAAAGCTCTTTTTATAAAGATTGGCCAAACACGATTTATTTATTAAATATTACAAAAAGTACTTCTTAAATGAATTGGCCAAACACAAATTATTTTTTTTCTAAGGTACTTTGAAAAAGTACTTTTCAAAATAAATAGTTTTTGACAGCTTGGCCAAACATGGTCTTTGTTCGAATACTAGGAGTGAATTTTTTTCGATAGGATACACTTCCCGTTTAACGGGCATTAAGAGTAGTGAATCCGACGGCGGATTTAGAGCATTATATATGGGTTCTCGGAAACACAACAATTTTTGCATAGACCATATATTTTTATTAAGAAATTCATCAAATATATATAAATATTATCTAATTGTAAACTTAATTATTATTATATATTTTAATATTATGATAAGAAAATTATAAAATTTAAATTTTGGATCGTGGATCGTGAAGGGAACCAAACTAGTCGGGGATCAATAGCTCACATAGGTTAGGAAACAAAGAAAAAGACAAGGACAATATACTACTTTCGAATTTATTTTTGTTGCAAAAACTACTGCGAGATCTGTTATTGGATGGTAATTTACGTTCAATCTTTCTTATTACCTCGATGCAATACCACTGGAGAATGTAGAGGAAGATAGAAAAAGGATTACTTTCTAGAATAACTGTTTTAATTTTTTCCACAAATAGAAAACAATAAAACTCGTAAAAGTGAAAACAATTGTTATTGAAGAATTATATTAAGCTATTTCATTATTTTACTATTGGGAACAAGTAAATGAAGAAAACGCCCTTCGTCCGAGTTAGTCTACGGGAAACAAGAAATAAAAAATAAAAATTTCATCTGGAATTAATGCAGATGAATCTTTCATGGTCAAAGAAACTACTCCCTTTAAGAAAAAAAATAAATGAAGTATGTATGTTATAATTTTTCACATAATGATAATAGTATTTCAAAAAAAAAATTAATAAATTATTTAGGGATGAGCAATTAATGATAAGGTTAAAATGAAGAAAGAAAAACAAAATCATATGTTCTTTAAAAAAAAAAAGGTACTACTCCACTAAGTGAAGTAAGGGTAGATTTGAGAATATATAATAAATGATTTCTTCTTTTCAAAATGTCATCTGTTCTGAAACAATTTATTATATCAAGACAAAATATTTGGATGAAAAAGTGTGATCGTCGATCATTATTCCTACGATATATTATATATAGAGTACCTTAAAGGAACCTATTTCACAAAAATCATTATAAATTATAACCTTTGTCAACTATTTTTTGTGATATTATTTGGAAATAACATCGCATGTCAAAGTAAGCAACTTAACCTTATATAGCATTTAATGAATAACGTGTATACATATTATTCACCTGTGATTAAGTGCTAATTGCTAAATGTGTGCATGAAATAAATATTTTGCATTTATTAATTTGACATAATTACTAAATGTGGGTAAAGTTCTACCATTAAGACGTAAACTATACTCCATCCTGTCCACAATAAGTGACCAATTTGTCTTTTATTTTGGTTCAAAATAAGTGTCAATTTATATAATTAAGAAAAAGTTCAATTTGTTTTTCTAAAATTACTCTTATGCACGTATCCCTAAAAAATCTTTTTCTCCTTACATTAACTATGCTGTAATATTTAATTAAGGGTAGTTTAGTCACATTAACTATTTTTATCTAGAATTTTATATTTTTTAATGGGTGTGCCCAAGATAAATTGGTCAATTAGTGAGGACCGGAGGGAGTATTGGCCAAAAACAAAATAAGATGTTCAAACCATTTAACTCTAGTACAACTAACCGACCCTACATATTGGTTGACCAAAAATAAGGAGGACCAAAAAGTGCAAAGTCCCAATACTTCACACTACAGAAATCCTTGTTTCTTACCTTTCAG
This sequence comes from Nicotiana obtusifolia, assembly GCA_002018475.1. Lineage (NCBI taxonomy): Eukaryota > Viridiplantae > Streptophyta > Magnoliopsida > Solanales > Solanaceae > Nicotiana > Nicotiana obtusifolia. The sequence continues at coordinate 117,088 of MCJB01015939.1, forward strand.
AGAACATAAAACAACATATATAAACTTAAGAAAAGAAATTAAAATCCAGTGAAACTGGCCTTTCATTGCCTTAGATCTCTACAGTATAAGAAGAGATTTATGTGTTGATATCAATATTAGCAAAACAATACATACGTGTCGATGAATATGAACGAGAAGAAATGAGGAAAAAGAAATAAGTAGAGATCATTAATTTGTAAGTAAAAGAAACATCTTAAGCGGGACAGGGCACGACAGATTAAAACGTTACCGGAGAAAGTCTCCGTATAGTTCTGACTATTATTCGGCAAAACTCAGTAACTTTGACTCATATGCTATATTTTTGTTAAAAATTCACTATATATATAAAATTAATATATCCAGAATTCAGTAAGCTGTCTTCTCTAGAATCAAAATCGATTTCATAAGTTTAAAATCCTAACTCCGCATCTGCCTCCTTGTCATCCCTAACTTGGATACCTTTACATGCACATGTTAATAATTTTGCTAGCAAGACATTGAAGGATCACAATAGCCTTCAGACAACCTCAAAATTTCCTCCAAATAATCAGCTCCTAAATCCTCCAAAACCAACACATTTTCAAAGCTCATCCCTTTTTCCTTCTTCTTTCTATGAATATTATTACTCTTACCTTTTTTCATAGAATGCATTTTCTTCAGTACCAAAACAGGTGAACATCCTTCTTCAAATCCACACTCCATCTCCATTAACGATTGATAAACAATATCCATTGGAAAATTTAACACTGCCATTGTCCCATGCAACGCGAACGCGGCTTGATCATAAGCCAAAGCTGCTTCTTCTGCAGTATCAAATGTTCCAAGCCAAACCCTAACGCTATTCCTAGTTGAATCTCTTATTTCCGCCGCGTATTTTCCCCATGGCCTCCTTCTTACTCCTCTATAATTAGCTCCTTCGTTGTGTTTGAAGTGTGTTTCTTGTTTGTTGATATGGAGATTATTAGATGAATTTTCACCAATTTCTGATAGGACATCGAGAAGAAGCATGTCTTCAGTGTCATTCTCATTGAAACCGAGATGATTATAATGTGAATAATCCATTCTTTAAACTGTCCCTGCTAAAAAAAAAAGAACTACTTAGCGATAAAGATGAAATTTTATTAGCTATGAGCGAATTTAGAAAAAATTAGCGATAAGATTCGTAGCTAATTCTATTTTTTTTTTTGATAGTGTGTGTTTTGAATTTTTGATGTGGTATTTGATCAATGTGTGTTTTTGGTTTTTTGAACTTAGGGGAAGGATACGTCCTATATATAGAGATTGATACGTGCACACGAGGGGTTTATTAGAATATGTGTTAAAATAAAAGTTGATGGAAAGACAGTCCAATAATCAAAATTTATGTTTGAAATTCAATTGATTGAGACAGTGGAGTGTGGTCTTCTTATTAGAGTAGTAATAGGGGCTGCAGAAATTAACCAAAAAATAATTAGTGCACATGTGGTCAACTGGTCATATGTTGGTCAAACGAATTTCGTGGAGTGGCGGCCAGCTCATGAAACCATATATTAAAAAATTAATATTAGACTTCATTTGGTCTTCATTTGGTCCACTTTTTTTATTTACCATTGTTTTTTTTCTTTTGCCCATTTTTGTAATTCTCTTATACATGATTAAATTATCATTTCAGAAGATGTATTAATCGAATGAAGAGATGTTTTGATTTGACACAGTCATGCACCTAGTTTTTGTGGGGGGTGGGGGGTTAGTCTATATATAATTGAAAATAACCTGAATATTCATCCTAAAACGCTAAGACAATGCATGGAGTAGTCTAAAACTACTTTAAATACTTTACAGAAAACAAGTGTAACATTCTGAATACCCTCTTGCATTGGAAGAAAGAAGCCCAAAGAGAAAGAATATGATGAGAGAAAGTAATTATGCAATTCCATTCAAACTTAAATTTTGAAGTGGTTTTTTTTTTTTGGAAAATAAGTTATTTTCGAATTATAACGATGGAATTATAATATGTGAATTAAATAATAACGGAATTATTTTGTGAATATACTTTATTGGTATGGCTTTTCACATATTGAGATTTGGCCGTAGAAGGATTGAATTATATCCGAAGAACAGGGGGAACGTTTGGCATAATAATTTAGAAAATACGGAATTGAATAACTTTTTTGACTTTATTGAGGCTTTTGTAGTGTGTCCTCTCTACAATAGAGAAAGCCTTCTTACCCTATAAAGATAGACATAATGCTTTAACCTTCCCAACAGGTAAATTCGTAGGCATCTATTCTAACCTGGTCTTTTTATGTCTATACAAAGTCTCACAGTACCAAAAGCCTTGTATTATTTCCAAACTCAAATATACTTTGACCTCCAAAATGTGAACGTACGATTTGTTAATTTAACTTCACCTTTGTCCTAGTCTGCTATTGCAAGAATCAAGGCCTTGACACTCGTATAATGCTCAACATAAACTGTCATATAAAAACTTGCAAGATTTGTCAAAAATTGTGACGACCCGATAGGTCGTTTTGAGTACTAGCCGTTATTTCAATGTTTCAAAACCTCCCATAACTTCATTTGATGTTTATCGATTTACGTGGGTGGTCCGTGTCGTTTTACGGAAAGCTTTTAATAAAATTTTGATGAAAATGTGATTATTAACTTAAAATGAGGCTAGAGTTGACCACGATCAACATTTTGGGTAAACGACATCGGAATGGTATTTTGACGATTTCGGTAGATTCGTATGTGTTTTTGCACTTGTACGCATGTTTGGTTGGGGTCCGGGGTGAACTGAGCGCATTTCGGCTTCTTATGTGAAAAATTTATGAAAGTTGAGTTTTCAAGTTGAAATCTTGAGTTTTGAGGATCGATTCGTGTTATTTGGCATTATTTTGATGATTTGAGGCAGCGAACAAGTTTGTATGATGTTATTATACTTGTGTGCATGTATGGTTTGGAGCCCGAGGGGCTCGGGTGAGTTTCGGAGGCATTGCGGATTGATTCGGAATAGCATTTCAGTTGCTGGTGTTCAGTTGCAAATCTCACATTTGCGAGGTTTGGCTCGCATTTGCGGTCAAGTGATCGCATTTGCGAGCATGGGTTGGGGGCTAAGTCTTCGCATTTGCGAAGAATGCATCGGCTTTGCGAGGTTTACTGTACTCACTTTTGCGACTCTGGCATCGCAAAATCGCATTTGCAATGCACTGTAGTATTGGGAAGCATCGCATATGCGGAGGGGGTGTTCTTCGCAAATGCAAAGGTCTTGTCGCATTTGATGAACTATTGGCATTTGCGACCAGTGTCTCGCATTTGTGGATGTCGCATTGTGCACAGGTGTTCGCAAGTGCGACGTCTGCAGCTGGGTAAAAGAGGAGAAATCGGGACTTAGCTCATTTTACACCAGTTTTCAACCCTAAACACTCTAGAGGTAATTTTCTTGAGAGCTTTTCTTCCTAAAGTCATTGGTAAGTAATCTTGACTAGTTTTCAATCAATTCTCATTACTTTTCATGAATTTTTAACATCAAATCTAGAAATTTTATGGTAGAAATTAGGGATTTTGGGTAGAATTTAGGAATTTTATAAAATTGAGATTTAAATCTCAAATTGAAGTCAGATTTCGAAACAAATCGCATAACCGGGCTCGAGAATGAATAGGTAATCGAGATTTGGTTCGGATTTTGACCAAGGGGGCCCGTGGTTGACTTTTTAAATGTTGCTAAAGATTGAACCTTTATCACTTATGTGTAGTTTCTAAAGTTTATTTTGAATTGTTTGAACGATATTTGGCTAGATTAGATTTGTTTGGAGGCTTGTTCTAAAGAAAAAATCATGGTTGAGTATCGATTTGTTCCAAGAAAGATGTAAGTGTCGTGTTTAACCTTGACTTGAAGGAATTAGGATTTGTTTGGTCTATTTGCTATGTGAATTATATGTGGGGATGTCGTATATGTCAGGTGACGAGTGTATATGCGTTGTCATGGGCTAAAGCATGTGGGTTGGTTATTCAACTATATGTCATTAGTTATATCATGTTAAGTCTCGTTATTTGCCTTGATTGCTACATGTCGTTAACTGTTATTTATGTCTTATTTGTTATCTGTCATTCAACTGTTGCTTGTTCTTGTTACTTATTCCTTGCGCAATATTTGCTTATCTGCTATATGCTTTCATCTGTACTAGTGGAATATTTTTACTATTTCATGCCTTTACTTGCCATTATTGCCTTTATCTTACTTGTACTTTATTATATCATACCCAGTTGTGTGAGTCCTTTAGCTATTCTTGTGTTAATGAATTGTGGAGGTTTGTGAGTATGAAGTATTGGTTATTCTCTGTTGTACTAGTAGATCCTTGGTGCTTTGGACGCTTTGGTACCTTTTGTGTTGAGATTACATTATTGGTTGTGTTGAGTTGTTTATGTTAATGAGTTGATAATGGGAACAGGTTGCACGCCGCAACAATGTTGAAGTGAATTGATAATGGTATCGGGTTGCAAGCCGCAACAAATATTGATATGATATTGGATCGGGTTCAAGCAGCGATAGATATTGTGATAAATATTGGGATCGGGTTGCGCGCCGTAACGGAGTATGATATATTGTACTGGTTGTAGCTGTAATGTTCTATTCGGGTACTGTGTTATGAGTATTTTGAAAGGATGTTATTCTGGGACCCTCTGTTAGTTGACCTTTGGGTCCCGTCCTTATGAGTTTATTGCTTTATCTATATTTCTGTCTTCCTTTATTATTATTCGTGCAAGTTTATCGTGAGTGTCTTGTCATAGCCTTGTTACTACTTCGTCGAGGTTAGGCTCGATACTTACAGAGTATATGGGTCGGTTGTACTCATACTACACTTCTGCACTTCTTGTGCAGATCCTGGTGTTGGTCCCAGCGGCGCGTAGTGGAGATTGCTCGAGTCCGACTTTCACAAGAGACTCGAGGTAGAGTTGCATGGCATTCACAGTCCTTGACGTCCCCTTCCACCCTATTTTTACCGTTTATCTAGTTTTCAGACAGTTGTACTCCATTTCAGACCATATTTGTAGTATTCTAGTCGTTCATGTACTTGCGACTCCGGATTTCTGGGAGTAATTTAGATTGCATTTTTATGTAATTATTTCATATATTTCTGAATTTATCAATTGTTAATTATCATTTATTCTATTATAAATTATTAAAATTGCTTAATTAATTAGCTAATGTTGGCTTGTCTAACAAATGAATGTTAGGCATCATCACGATCGTATAATTGGGATTTCGAATCAGGACAAAAACAGATCCAATACACAGCTTCAACGAATCTTTAGGAAGTGCTAGCTCGACTAGTATTATATATATAAGCTAACCGTCGCAAAAAGTCGCGCTTCTCCTCAGTACCTAATTTGAAGTGTCATTAACATTCTCGTATAATGTAGTTTCACAAGGAAGTTTTTTTTTCTCTATTTTTACTTTTTGGGGAATTTAACTTCTATACGTTCATCACAATGTAAAAGAAATTATATCATTATTGTATCTTAATTCGTTATAGTAGATAACCTTTTATCAGGCTACTAATTCGACTTGTAATTGTGATATTTTAGATGATCGAATTTTGTAAAAGTTCTTTTGCACTGTATAGAAGCTAAATTCATTTTTTTGAGCAAAATTCCTTACTAGCCATTCGATAAACTAATATCATCTGCTGGCTATAAATTTTAATATGCATTTTGTAGTCCAGAACCAATTCTAATGGCTAGCCACTAAAATTAACAAACCCAAGTGACATGATAATTTTGTATAGCGAAAACATACTAAACCAGCAAAACAATGAAAGTTATAATGGATGACTATTACAGATGTTGTTCAGTAACCAATAAGTGTGTCTCAATGAAGTCATATCGAATTTAGAGTACAGGTTTCAAATCTAAACATTTCTTGTCCAACTATGATGACGGTTAAAAGGACCAAAAAACTATATAATCTGCTGACTTATAATCAGATTTACCACAAACTGTTTAGCGTCAGGCCATGACTGCCTTGAGAAGCGTTTGATGAAAACTATCTTGTTGCTCCGAAGCTTCCCTCTGTAGACAACGTCGGGAGCTTTCTCTCTACTTTCAGAAACTATTAATTCACTGCTAAAGCCATTCGTTGCTGCTCAGAGTTCGACAAGATTAAATTCCTTGAAAGTAGACACGTGATCTTGGTCTACTTGATCCCCATTAGCTTCATCAACAACACAGGCAAATTAAACAAGAGATTGATTAAAGCTAAAGTTATGAACCGTCACAATTACATCGAAATTTTTCGCACATATACTTAAAAGTGAGAATCTCAGCTCAGGTACATATACTTGCCTTGTCCTGGCTTACCTGCTTGTTTAAGGATACAAAAAACAGAAACGAATGATAACCACATCAATTTTCAGTACGAATCAGAAACCCTATATAGAAATAAATATGACAAAAGATAAGGATAAATCTTGGCTAAAAATCAACGAATGGAAAAAGGGGCAGCAAGACAAGTTGACAAACAATGACTATTCCACAAGATTCCTGCATTTAGAAATATACAATTTTGATACAACAAAGCAATAATCTTTCAAAATTTTTACTATACTACAGTTCATGTGCACACTAGTACAAAATGTATAAATATTTTTTACACATCGCAGTCATTCAATATACAAAAAAGACTGCCACTATACAAAAAATATACAAAATAGGCTGTCAATATACAATTTATATACTACAAAATAGATGTCACTATCAAAATATATACAAAAAAGACTGTCACTATACAAAAATTATACAAAATAGATGTCACTATACAAAATATATACAGAAAAGACTGTCACTATACAAAAAATATACAAAATAGATGTCACTATACAAAATATATACAGAAAAGACTGTCACTATACAAAAAATATACAAAATAGATGTCACTATACAAAATAGACCATCACTGTACAATTTATATACAATATACTGTCACTATACAAAAAATATACTAAATAAAATGTCACTATACAAAAAATATACAAAATAGACTATCACTATACAAAAAATATAAAAAATAGACTGTTAGTATACAAGCAATATATAAAATAGATATTTCGGGTATTAGATTCAATATGTTTAGGCCGGAAGGCTATTTCGTGTCAATAAAAAAAAAAACACGAACTATTAAATATTTGAGGGGCTATAAAAAATCATTTTCTCCAATTTTTTTCCTACATGATGCCAGCAAGTTCCATTTTGGTAATCTCTCGTAAAAAGGTAACTTCAATTGTGCGAGCATGGACAATAATTTGATGAAGAAAGTGTAGTGGCTAAGAGATGATCAATAGTAAAATCGATAGTTAAATTTGCTAGTCAAATATCATTATGAAGCATATGACATATCCAACAGTAAGAATGATTCTTGAGTGAGTTCTTTCATTAATGATGGTAAAACCATGATTCTATTGTGCTGTCGTCAAAATATGTTTAATTAAACGCTTTGATGGATGATAATTAAAGTGTATGAGGGTCAACATTACTATTCATAAGATATCTTAAAATATACTAAACATCTACCAAACCGCTCTTTTGTGAGCAACTGAACGGATTAAAAAATAAACCATTCTTCGTATTCACATTACTCTTGCTAGAGTCGGTCAATTCTCATACCAAATGTTTATCGCATATAGTAAAGAGAAGGATTGATCATTAATGTTAAAAGCTAAAGCTGAATTCATTTATATAGAAAATAGCCCAAAAAAAGTAATAAAAGTAAGAATAAATTGACAAGAATTATATTGGCGAAAAAAATTACTCCTACTCTATCAATTTATTTAACCTTAGTGAATAATCTGTTAATCCATCATAATGTGATGATACACGTGCATATAACACACTATCAAAAGAAAAAAAATTAGCGACGAACAAATTTTGTAGCTAAACAGAAAAATATATCACTAATTCTATTCGACGATGGATTAGCAACATACTATCAAAAAGTTATATTAGCTACAAAAGGATTTAGTGACAGATTAGTATGAAGTTCATAGCTAATTTCTGTTTTTTTATAGTGACAAATGCATCACAATATTAATCTATTGTTCTTCTTAAAGAAGGAAAAAAAAGAAAAGAAGAAAAAAATCAATTTCTTTCTTTATTAACCAATGAATTCATAAATAGATTACTTGGTCTGAAAACCTCAAAACCGTTTGTGATTTTCACGAGCATTAGTTGCATGGCTTTTTATGCAATTCTTTCACGTGCTGAATTTTGGAAATGAAAAGACAGTACATTGAAGATGGACATATATAATTCCTAGTCACTATTCTATTATATTGTCTGGTCAATATAACGGCCAATTTGCCCACAAAGAAGTTGGTTACCTTTCTATTCAATCTCTTATTTGGTCTTCATTATTATGCTGTTCCTTTTATTTTCCTTCAAATTAACCAAAAAGAATATAAATGGGTTCCTTTGTAATTTAGCCCAAACCATAATATAAATTAAGAAAATAATCCACTATTCATTTTCGAATTAAAATTTTTTCATTACTAATTAAAATCTTGTAAATTTTGACGTTCCCCCACCGTATCATTGTTATTCATATATGTGTCTTACATTCCTTTTTAATCTATTTAAACAAGAATGTTATTTTTTATATTTAATGCATTAACTTTTTAGTTTTAACATTTTTATTTTATCTATACTGACACTTATTTATAGGAATGATATGATATATTCGAAAATATCACGAGATTCAAAGGGTATTTTTGATATATTATATATATTTTTAATTTAAAATCATAAATTTCAAAAATAATTTTTTTTTATATTTTAAACTTCATGCTCACTTACACTAAGATACATAAAATGAAACAGATGAATAAGAATTTTATCATGACTACGAATAAAGTTCATGTTTTTTTTAATCAAAGTGATGTTCGGATAGATGCATTCACTTCTTTTTTTCTCTTCCAGAAGTTTTTGAATGTCAGAGTATATGTAAGTTCCAAAGAAGTCTTTGATTCATGGTCAAAAAGTTGCTAGGTAAATTAAATAATGTGACAAGTGGGAGAATTAATTAAGTATGAAACTCTTTGGGTTCTATAGAGGAGGGGAGGATGAATTTAGCATCATGATTGGAAGTTTGAAATATTTCTTGTTTGACTTGGAGAGGGAGGAAGAAATTTGCACTATTTCTAGGGAATGAATGTTAACATCAACCAACCTAATTTTCAACAAAGAGTCTGGTCTTAGGTTTAAATTCCTACTATTAACAAGGTGATCGATATTGTTCATATAATCATGTTTAATCTTTGTTTTCTAAACGCAGGTATAATTAAATTTATATGTAGTTTTAGACACGTAAACTAATTTGATCCTGAAATAATAGATGAATTAGATAAAAAATATAATATTTAGCCTTGAGATGGAGACGAAATAGCAGAAATAGTAGTTCGGGGAGCAGGGCTTCCGGGCACAACAACAATAATATCGAAAAATAAGAAGATAAAATTGTATTAAGCTTCGAATAGAGTGTAGCGTATGTTTGTCAGAAAATTCGTACATTAATTGTTTTCTCCCTATGAAAGCTTCAACCTTTTTCACTTCTTTTACTTTCCGGCTCTAGATTTTATCCCCGAACTTGCAAACGGTTTTCAACTTCTCCAAATTTTCATGCGTTGTTCTTTGAGCCTTCATACCTTCATCTTCATCCTCATACATCTTCTTCAGACCTTCAACCTAGACCTTCATACCTTCATACCATCTTCAAATCTTCATATTTTGCAAATTGCAATGATAAAAACCTCCAAGTCAGTGCCTCAGCAGGTTGCTCTTTCCCACCCGGCCGCAGATGTTGAGGTGGTCATTCCCAAAGTGGCTCAGGAGCCTCCCATGAAGAGCTTCATATCCGGGGGCTGCTCTATCGGGGACGATTTCAAGGTCGAGAAGGCCTCTAGCCAACAAGACCGAGGCGAGGGAGCATGGAGATACATATGATCTATCATTGAAGAGACCCTACCAATAGCCCGAGCGAACTGTAAATGGGAGGGTAAGGACGTGGTTGTTCCCGAGCCCAGAGACGATATCACTACTCAGGTGAAGGGGTATCTGAGTGTTTATACTTACCCCTTCACGCTCGCCCCGGTGGACCCCATAGTCCTTGCTTCTGCAAAAGTTACAAGGTGTGCCTTGGGCAAATCCATCCATCCTTTTGGAGGATCATGATCCTCTTATGCCATTTCGTGAACAACACTAAGGCCCCTCAGTTCACCCTCAAGCACCTGCTCTGCCTATACAGTCCTCGAATCTTCCGATGGGGACTGATCAAGCTCGTTTGCCGAGAAAGCAAGACTCCTTTCTCGAGAATCGATGAGGATCGAGACTAAGGTTGGCAGTGGAGGTCCATTCGGGTTAGAACCGAAGACTTGATCCCTCCTGAGTTCCTGTTGTTCCTTGAGAAGTGGAACATATTCCGTAAGTGTTGCCTTACTTGAGTATTCCTTTCTCTTTTTTTGTTCTTTCTCTCATTGCCTATGCTTGTGGTCGTGCAGCTGTTGCCCAAGTTCCAAATGTAATCTCCCGATTCAAGGAGTGGATCGAGGGGATTTACAAGTAGATGTCGTACTCTGAGCGCGCACGGCGCAAGCTTTCGAAGGGCAAATGGGAGGCCCATTCTCATGGTGAGGTTCTTCCTTGAATAATCATCACTATGCTCTTAACTTAAATATGCCAACCTTTTATCTTTTCTTACAGGTTTGCTTAAGACCAACGAACTTAGGCCGTCGGATGAGGACGAGGATCTGCCCTCGCTTGCCGAGCCCTCCATTTGGGGGCAGCTCGGGGCTGCCGTGAAGGAGGAGAAGAAGAAGAGAAAGTCCTCGGGTTTCCCGGACGCCGAGGCAAAGAAGAAAAAGGGCGGCCATTCGTGTAAGGAGGCCCAAGAAGAGCATCGAGTCCAGGGTATCAGACCCTCTCTCTACCGGCTCAGGAACGAGCCCGAAGATGACAAGCTTTTCGTCGCTCTTGGGCCTACCCTTAGGAGCAGGCAACGACCTAGAAAAAGGATCATGAGGTCGATCCCCCTCTAACTTGGGAACCAGAGGGAGAGATGGAGGCTGCAGCCTTCCAGGAAACCATCCCTGCTACGAAGGAGGCAGCCGATGTTATTGACCTCATGGAGATGCCCTCCTATACCGAATCTATACTCGAAGAGGTCCAAGTGAGCAATGAGAAGTCAAGCGAGGAAGCGCAGGGCCTAGACGATGCCCTCAACTTGTTTTTTGACGACGTGGATATGGCCGCACTGGGGAATTTTCGGGCTTGGTCACCTAGTGGTCCCGAAGAAGGATGTGCCCTTGGGAGCTGGCGGGTTGAGTTCGAGCCCATAACTAGTGAAGAAATTTCCTTCTCCAAGCGTGGACCTCGTGCACAAGAGAACAATCGTTCTTTCAATCCCGGAGGATGTCCAGGTCTTGTCCGCTCTGGTGGGCGTAGCCAGCTACCTCCGATGCCTGGTGACCGAGGAGGACCAGGCAAAGATGAACAAGGTAGGTACGTCGAGCCTCTTCAATGAGGCGTAGCAAGCGCTGAACCGTGTAAGGCGTCAACCCCTTTGTAGATCTCACTTAGGTTTTTGATGTTTTGTGCTAACTTCATTGTTTTTTAGGCTTAAGTGCTTCACCATGAAAGCTTCCTCCAGTACCGCTTGGAGATTAGCCATCTTGAGTTCAAGCTCAAAGAGCAGGTCCGAAAAAAGGACATGTACAGGGCTCTTAGTGAGCAACAGAACGAGGCTCTTAAAAACCTCTCAATTCTCTAGGCCGAGATAGAAAAGGCTCAGAAGGAGGCATCGACCCTGAAGCGGGAACACGCCGACCTGGTTGAAAAGGTAAAGATCTTTGAGGCTAAACACGAGCAACTAGTCATGGTGACTAACAACACAACTTCGCAGGTCTAACAGAAAATAGACCTGATCGACCAGCTGCAGGCTGAGTAGGATGAATCTGCTGGCGTTCGAAGTAGGAAGATGCGAAGGCGGAGCTGGCATTTGTCGAGAACAAACTCCAAGTGGCGAAGGACAAAGCTGATAAATGGTCTTGGTTAAACAATGATCTCCGGGCACAACTGAGCTTGGCCGTCATGAATCGGGATGCTCTTCGCCATGAATATGCTGCACTGAGGTCTAAATTGGATGCGACCTCTGCTGATACCGAGAAAATAGTGGCCCAGTACAAGGCTAATTTGGAGGCAGCCGAGACCCGCTTTAAGACGAAGACTGAGTACATAAAGCGGCTATCCTGAAGAGAGACCCTCGAAGAGATCTATGCCCGAAGTTTTGACCTATCTACCAAGATTGAAGAAGCTAGGAGGCTCGAGTTTGAGGCAAAGGAGCTATACAAGCTTGATGATCTTGAAGGCTTCGAGGGTTCCGAGGGCTCCAACAATTCTCGCGACGAGTCGGTCCCCGATGAAGACAAGGCGTAGATGCCTTAGTACTTTTCCAGCTTTTCCTTATGTATTCTTTTTTGTTTATTTTGAGGCCGTCTATCGGGACTTTGTAAATATATTTTGGAATATATAAAAAAATTTCCTTTCTGGAAATACCATGTCTTTACTTTTGCAGCATCTTCTTGCAATTTCTATTTGCGTATTGTTTTTGATGCCTTAGCATAGAATCAGATGTAGTTCTGGAGCATCCATTTTTCGGAGGTTCGAACGGAGCCTGACTTCGATGCAACTTTGGTTTTCCTATGGCTTCTACCCTCGATGAAACCGGAGGTTTTTAAGATGCTTAAGTGTTTTTAGATAATGTTTTTGTCAAGGGTAACCTTTTGGTAGGTTTCGAATTTTCGTAAAGGCCTTACTTTCTGGTTATGGACTTCGGACATCTCAGATCCATTTTTAGGATGGCCGTAGCCTTTTATATTTTGGCACCGCTTAATAGGTTTGGTGCCTCTAGGATTCGGTAGCCTGGGTCGTCCGAATTTTCTTTGGGCGACAGTCCCTGAGTAGGGGTAGCCCGTGGGCTCGATAGTCCTCGAGTAGGGGTAACCCGTGGGCTTTAGGATCCGGGATCGAAGAAGCAAAAATGCGTAGTAACAAAGTGTAAGGGAAGTAGAAATTTCTTTCATTTCTTGCTATGCAAGGTACACGACAGAAAGCGTATGAAAACTAGTGTCATGGCTAGAGTGGACTATATGGACACGGTTCATACGACCGTTTGGCCCTTATAATGAATTCTAACCACCAAGAGTTAGCTTTTAGCACATAAAGTTTTCTTTTTCCCCTGCAAAAGACCTTAATTCGAGGGTAATGGCCCTCAGTATTCGCGGTCGAACTTGTGAGGGCTCAGATACTGTTGACCTGAAGCAGATGATTATTGACTTTGGTTTGAACTGGTCTTCAAATCTAAGTTAGCACGTTTTACTGTTGCCTCATTAAAAACCTTACCGAAAAACCCACTTTGGGACAAAACCGGTTCAAGGAAAAAAGAGTACAACACGTGCTTTCAGACCTAATAGCCAAATCTGTCCTTGGCTGATTACCTACATACGTTAGTCCGATTTATAACATGATTAAAAAGTATTTGAGTTCGTACCTTAGTGGTAGTATCACTTTAAGTGTGTCAGGTTCCAGTTGTTCAGTAGTTGTATGCCATTTCCCGCTTCGAGCTTATATGAGCCCTTGCTAGTTATTCTGACAACTCGATACGGTCCTTCCCAGTTCGGGCCCAACTTCCCTTCGTTCGGGTTCCTGGTGTGTAGTGTTACTTTCCTCAACACCAAGCCCCCGACTTGAAAGTGTCGGAGGCTGGCTCTTTGGTTGTAATACTTTTCTACTCGCTGCTTCTGGCTGCCAACCGGACTGGGGTGGCCTCCCTCCTTTCATCTAATAGCTCCAAGCTCGTGATCATGGACTCACTGTTTGGTTTTTCGGTCGCATACTGGAACTGAGGCTTGGTTCTCCCACCTCAATTAGTATTAAGGCTTCGGCTCCGTAGACCAAGGAAAATGAGTGGCCCCGGTGCTTGATTTTGAAGTCGTACGGTATGCCCACAGGACTTCAGATATGATCTCTTTCTATTTCCCTTTCGCAGTGTTCAACCTCCTTTTCAGGTTTTGAAGTATAATCTTGTTCGTTGATTCTGCTCGCTCGTTCCCACTATGGTGATAAGGCGTTGATAGTATCTTCTTGATCTTGTAATCATCGAAAAACTTACCCACCTTGCTGCTGATGAATTGTTTCTCGTTGTTGCAAACAATCTCGGACGGTATCCCAAATCGACATATTATGTGGTCCCATATGAAGTCAATGACTTCTTTCTCCTAGTCCTTCTTGAATTCTTGAGCCTCAGCCCATTTGCAAAAATAATCAATCATGAATAGTATGAATTGTACTTTACCGCGTGTCCATGGCAGGACACCGGCGATGTCCATTCTCCACTTCATAAATTGCAACGGGGACAAGACCGAGTAGAGCATTTTTCCTGGTTGATGGAAAATCGGGGCGTGTCTTTGGTAGTCGTCACATTTTCGTGCGAAGTCCTTCGTATCTTTCTCCTTTTTGGTCTGCTAAAAGCTGGCGCTAATTAGTTTCCGAACCAAAGATTCTGCCCCCAAATGATTTTTGCAAGTGCCTTCGTGAACTTCTCTCTTGGCGTATTTGGTCTCACCCGGTCCCGAGATCGAAGGTCCTCCTAAACAATACCCCTTCGACTAATCTAAATATGGCAACCTCGGTGGTAGGGCTCTCGATTCTTTGGGACCTGAAGGCAATTTTCTAATTTTTAGGTAGTCTATGTATTTGTTCCTCCAATCCTAAGTTAAACTCGTTGAGTTTACTTTCATATGGCCTTTTTCTATCACCGAGTTCATTAGTTGCACTACTGCCAGCGAACTGAATCCATTGGAATCGACCGACAATCCCAAGTTAGCCAGTGCATCGGCCTCACTGTTCTGATCTCGGGCTACATGTTGGGTCCATTCCCTGAATTGATGTAAGGTTACCTGTAATTTGTCCAAGTATCTTTGCAGCCGTTCTTTTTTTACTTCGAAAATCCTGTTAACTTGATTTACCACGAGGAGGAAGTCGCACTTAACTTCGATCACCTTGGCCCCATGGCTTTTAGCTAATTCTAGACCTGCAATCATGGCCTCATACTTGGCCTCGTTCTTAGTCAATTTCACAGTTCTAATAGATTTCCTAATTATATTTCTCGTAGGCGGTTTAATTACGATACCGAGCCCGAAAATTTTTGCGTTCGAGGCACCATCCGTGAAAATGGTCCATATTCTCGAAGTGGTCCCTGAGGTCTACAGTAGTTCCCTTTCGACTTCGGGAATTAAGGCTAGCGTAAAGTCGGCCACGAAGTCTGCCAAAATCTGAGATTTTATGGCGATTCGGGATCGATACTCGATATCGTACCCGCTAATTTTCACGGCCCATTTGGCCAACTGGCCTAACAGCTCGGGTTTGTGTACGATGTTCCTTAGCGGGTAAGAGGTTACGACACATAGCAGGTGGCATTTAAAGTCTGGGTTTAGCTTCCTAGAGGCGCTTAGCAAAGCGAGCGCCAATTTTTCCAGGTGAGGATACCTTGATTCGGCCTCTGCTATAGTTCTACTGACATAGTAACTAGGAAATTACGTACCTTCTTCATCCCGGACTAAGACTCCACTTACCGCCACCTCAGAAACTGCCAACTAGAAGTACAACTATTCGTTTGTCTTCAGTGTGTGCAGTAGGGGTGGACTCGATAGGTACCATTTGAGTTCTTCCAAAGCTTGCTGGCATTCTAAGGTCCAGGAAAAGTTGTTCTTCTTCTTTAACAGTGAGAAGAATCGATGGCTTTATCCGAGGACCTCAAGGTGAACTGGCCCAGGGCAGCTATACGCCCGGTCAGTCTTTGGACGGACTTGACGTTGTCCACCATGGTGATGTCCTCTATGGCCTTGATTTTGACGGGGTCAATCTCGATCCCTTGATTGTATACCATGAACCCGAGGAATTTTCCCGATCCGACCCCGAATGCGCACTTCTCTGAGTTAACTTTATATTATATTTCTTCAGTATGTCGAAGGTCTCCTGCAAATGGTTCAAATGGTCCTCTGCTCGCGGGGACTTGACCAACATGTTGTCAACATAAACTTCTATTGATTTTTCTATATATTCTTCGAACATTCAGTTTACTAGGCATTGATAGGTGGCACTTGTGCTCTTTAATCCAAACAACATTACATTATAACAGTAGGTGCCAAATTTAGTGATGAAAGAAGCCTTTTCCTGATCATCCGGGTCCATCCGAATTTAGTTATACTCGGAATAGGCATCGAGAAAGCTGAGTATCTCTTGCTCGGCTGTGGCGTCGATTATCTGATCAATGCTAGAGGGAAAGAATCCTTAGGGCACACTTTTTTTTTTTAAACAAATTACCTCACTGCATTATACCACCGTACACTATTATCCCACCTCCAGAATGATCATGATAACACACTAATACCACTAGATAGTGTTCTAACAGTGTACAGATTCTAATGCAGTAGGGCTGATTTTCATAAATATAATAATAGAAAGTACAATGATGGAGGGGGGCGTCGACCTGACCTCCATATAGGGAAGGTGTACATCCTTGATCACCCACTTTTGGTGACCAACTGTACCTAGATAGCTAAGGTGAGTTAGATCTATAGTGATGTTAGACCTATAGTGATGTAATGGCTGTCGATCTTATAGCATGGATCGACAGTCATATATACAAAAACAGTGAGTGTTGAATCTAGGTCAACTGTACAAAATTTAGATGTTCCTAATTCTATTAAAGGAGTGATTTGAAGTAGAGTCCATCTTATAAAATTGATTCTACTTCTAACAAAATACAAAAGTTTTCCAAAAAATGTGTTATATGACATAGGATAGTATTCTTCAATTTTGCTTTGACTATGACTAGGAAAGCAAGATTGAAGATTACTGGTATAGTGCATCTATGTAGTTGTGAAGTGGTGGTGATGTTTCCTGCTTTTGATTCTGATTCTGCTCTTGCTGCTCTTCCAGATGTTCCAGTTGCTGCTGATGCTGACATTGATCATCGATGAAAGCTGCTTTGCTTCCAGATTTTCCGATTGGTCAGGTGAGTATTCTGCTCTGTTTGTGTTGTTGTAACTTGAAGGCCGTCCTGTCAGACTCATTCTCTGAGGGAGATGCCTTATTGCGCAATGTATTGAGTCGTCCAAGATTTCTGCAAAACCAACAGAGAAATTATGGGAAAATAGAGGGGAGGGGGGGTGTTGCAGATGCATTAGCTGTGCCATCTTGTTGTCCATCATGTTGTTCCAGTTGCGCAATGCTAATTGCATTGTTTCCCTGTGTATTCTGCTGCTGATAGCCCTGTGTACCTGTAAATCTAGCATAGTAGTTACATGGGAATAGGGTCTCATATAACAATTTAAGCATTATCAGTGTCATG
>MCJB01015950.1:0-85732 GCA_002018475.1 Nicotiana obtusifolia
TTACATATTAATAAAATTGCTCAAAGTTCATTTCACAACTCTTGTCTTGTGTTCTTATATTTTATAATATTACTAACTTTGAATATATTTAAAGGTTTGAAATTTGAATCAAATATTATAAAGTTTGAAACTAATTGAAACTTTGTAAGAATATTATATAGTAACTTCTTTAATTCTAATTATAAGTTATATTTTTCAAAACTTATAATTTCCTTCTACTACACTACTACAAAAATTATAATATTACTAACTTTGAATATATTTAAAGGTTTGAAATTTGAATCAAATATTATAAAGTTTGAAACTAATTGAAACTTTGTAAGAATATTATATAGTAACTTCTTTAATTCTAAAATTCGGATTTGAAACATAATTTTCAATTATTTATAAAGTTAAATAAATGAGTCAAATGGTAATTAACTAATTATTAAAAAAAAAATCAAAAAAAAATAGAATAAACCGGAGACCGGACCGGATCGGACCGGTAGGCCGGCCACCGGTACCGGTCACGAGCCGGTCCAATGGTTTTTAGCCGGTAAGGCCGGACCGATTGGGACCGGTTAGGTCCGGTTTTGGGCGCAGTAATGGTACCGGACCGGACCGGACCGGAAAAAAAATCCGGTCCGTGACCGGACCGGACCAGTAGCCGGCCTTACTCGAGACTATATAATTCAACAGTAGAGATATAGTTTTTATAAAATATAACCTTAATGGAGAGCTACTTTCTACTTTTTCAAAACTCATGCTGGCCAAAGAAAATCTAGTTTTACATGACATAGCAGTCCTAAATACACAGTTTTAAATTCATATCATTTACCTGAAATTAGCATCTCAAAAGAATTACTGTATAGTTTATGTGCAAGAATATTTTCACAAATTTTATTTCTCTTTATGGCTGCTATAGTTAGTAATTGGAATGCAGACCTAATTGGAATCCATTAGACACCCTACATACATGAAAAATTACTTGATCACTGTCATTATGTCCCAGTTCGATTGTTTCAATGAAAGAAGGAAAAAACTCTCAAGTTCTTGTTTTTCATTAGACAAATACATCTCTGAAGGTAGGTTCGGTGAGTTTCTTGCAAGCCACAAGTTAGCCATTCTATCCTTCATTGTTTTGTGTGCCTTCGCTGCATCTTTATATGATTAGTACTCTTTTCTTAAGTTATGCTTTTCAGATTTCGAACTAATTGAGCTTCAGAGTGCTTTACTCTATATATTACTATGCGTTCAGAAAAAATATGAATTAGATCAACCAAAATATGAACGGATTCTCAAGTATGGAACCAAGTACAAGAAAAAAGATTACCTGACCCAGAACAGTTATAATCAAGGAATCCCCAATAGCAAACCACTCATCACTAATGCCAAATTGCCGGTTCAATCCAGTCACCAGCAGAACCTAATACAAATCCGTCATACTTCAAATCAAGGCCACCATGACCCCAAAACAGAAGAAAAATCATAAAACTGAAGTAGAAAAGATGTGTTGGGACAAGTACCTGGGTCATCCCAAGAGCTGTACCAATGAGAGTCATTACGAGGAATATTTTGCGTAAAGGAACTTTCTTCAAAAAACCATTATAAAGCCCCACACCAATAAGTGATGCAACTGAAGTGACAAGCTTAACACGTCCAAGGAATTCAGGAGTGAAACCAAGTTTGTTTGTCCTACAATCAGAACAAAATTCCATTAGAACTAGTCGCTTTCATGTATGTTTACATTAATTAAATTTAACCCTGAAACTGAGCATACGTGAAGTAAAACATAGCAGAATCTGACTGTGGTGTTGCCTGCCATAAGAAAATAAATAGGGTGGGAAGTAGAACACTAGGCTGCTTAACAGTTCCCCATAACTGGATAAAATTGTTTTTTGAGCTCTCGATGAAGCCATTGCCTAAAGAAACTCCCCTTGCTGGGCCTCGTACAGGCTGCTCTTTCACAAGTACAGATACTGCAGATGTTATGAGAGGAAGTAATGATGTTGCACCAAAAACAAACCTGGAGGAACCGAAAATATTTAGATTAACCCATCCGGACCATTACTACTCACAAGACCACAATCACATAATATTTAGAAAGACTGACCAAGTATCATACCTCACACCGTAAGCATCCACAAGGGAGCCACTAAAGTAGGAACTCACAATTCCTCCAAATGCCGAAGAACCCCAGCACAATGACTGAAGAGATCCTGACATGCTTTGAGACTCACCACGTGCCCTCTCAACAACCATGGAATCTACAACCTACATGATTGCTCAATTATATATGCCAGATGAATGTGGTGGAAAGATACCAGCTACAGGAAGAGGAGCATTACAAAGAAGCAAATGATCAACTCAGATTCATTTGGCCAGTAACTCCTTTTCTATGAACACGCGTAACAACAAAAAGTCAAGTCCAATAATTCCCAAGTGGCATTAATATTTTCAGGATTTAACACAAGGATCGGTTGATATTTGCAGCGAGTTCATCGGGTACCTACTCCCTCCTATCAGCACAACTACCGTGTAACTCTACCCACCAAGAATTAGGTAAATGCGAAGAAATCACATGCTCCCTCCGTTTCAATTTATATGACACATTTTGCTTAGCGACAGTCAAACTGTATGAAGTTTGACTAACATTTTAAAATGTATTTTTTATCATATTTACATGAGAGAAATTGCAACTTATAGTACTTTTAAGTACAGTTTTGAATATCTAAATTTTAATTTTAAATTATTGAGTTGAACTAATCTAATTTAGCTTCAAAGTTTAGTCAAATTGACCATCGGTAAGTGAAATGTGTCATCTAAATTGAAACAGAAGGAGTAGCTGTGACGACCCGGCCAGTCGTCTCATGAGTTACCGCTCCGTTTTCCCCATTTCTACTTCATTATGCTTCGTTATCCGTGTTTTATGTGATCGAGTTGAGTAGTTTGCATTCGGAGTGGATTTAGTAAGAAATGAGACACTTAGTCTCTTTTAAGAAGGTTTAAGTTGGAAAAGTCAACCGTATGACTTAGGAGTGTGATCGGAATTGGTTTGGAGGTCCGGTCTAGAATTAGGCTTGAATTGGTGGAGTTAGTATTTTGGCGATTTTCAGTTGTTATGCGAGATTTTGATTCGAGGGTCGGAATGGAATTCCGAGAGTTGCTATAGCTTCGTATGGTGATTTCGGACTTACGCGTATGTCCGGATTTGAAATTGGAAATCCGTAGGACAATTCAATGCATTTTGGCGAATGTTGGAAAATGGAAGATTTTTGAAAAGTTTGACCGAGGAGTTGACTTTTTGATATCGGGGTCGGAATCCAGTTCTGAAAATCTTCATAGGTTCGTTATGTCATTTATGACTTGTGTGCAAAATTTGAGGTCAATCGGACTCGATTTGATAGGTTTCGGCATCGAATGTAGAAGTTGGAATTTGATAGTTTCATTAGGCTTGAATTGGGGTATCATTCGTGTTTTTAGTATTGTTGGATGTGATTTGAGGCCTCGACTAAGTCCGTAATATGTTTTAGGACTTGTTGGTATATCCGGACGGGGTCCCTAATGGCTCGGGTGAGTTTCGGAGTGCTTTCGGACAGTTCTAGGTCGTTTTTTAACTGCTGGTGCATCGCAGAAATTTCTACTGCACAGAGCTTATTTTGGGAGCTTATATCTCGCAATCTTTAAGGAATTTGGAAATTATCAAAACATGGAAGTTGTAGCCCTTTGCGTCTAGTTTCAGGAAATATAAACCATTCATCATTTGGACATATATATATAAAGTTACGATAGATTAACCGAAGCCTGGTACTGCTGTTGTTTTCCGGGCAGTGGCAGAAATTTCTGCTGCACAGGACCGACTTTGGAAACTTATATCTCGTAATCTGTAAGGAATTTGGAGATGGTCCAAAAATGAAAGTTGTAGCCCTTTGAATCTAGTTTTCAGAAATATAAACCATTTATCATTTGGACATTTGTATCAAAAGTTACGATCGATTAACCGAAGCTCGGTACTGCGGTTGTTTTTCGGGCAGTGAGCATGGCAGAAATTTCTGCTGCACAGGACCGACTTTGGAAGCTTATATCTCGCAATATATAAGGAATTATGAGATGATCAAAACATGAAAGTTGTAGCCCTTTGAATCTAGTTTCCAGAAAGATAAACCATTTATCATTTGGACATTTGTACAGAAAGTTATGATCGATTTACCAAAGGCTGGTACTACAATTTTCTTCCTGGAAATAGGAGCCAAGTCGCATTTCACACATGCGACTTGCGTAAACAGAATGTATAAGTCTGCAGTCCGACATTTTTATTCATTTTTTTGATTTTAGAACTCGGTTTTGGACTATTTCAGAGAGGATTTTCACAAGTTTGAGCTGGGTAAGTGTTCCTTTATTCTAAATCATTTATATTTCGTGATTCCATACTTATTTACATCATGAATCTGTGAATTTAATTGAAGAAAATGGGGGGTTTTTGTAAAATCTTTCAAAAATGAAAAATGAAGATTTGAAAAGTAATCCGATGTCGGAATTCGACAATTTTTGTATGGTTGAACTCGTTGGGAGATAAGGAACCCGTTGATGTGAAAATTTCTGAACTTCGAGAAGTGTGCCTAGGGCTCGAGTTTTGCTAATTTCAAAATTCTTGGTATTTTTCGATTGTTTTCGCTTGGGCTTTGTCCCCTCAGCATATTGTGACGTATTCGTTCTTATTTTGGATAGATTCGACGCGTGTGGAGGCCAATTCAAGGGGCAAAGGCATCGCGGGTTAGGGATTTAGCCGGTTCGAGGTGAGTAGTGATTGTAAATGATGTTCTGAGGGTTTGAAACCCCGGATTGTACATCGTAGTGCTATATTGAGGTGAGACACGCACTCGATGATGAGCGTGGGGTCGTTTACTACTGGGGATTGTGATTTGGTCCGTCCCGACTGATGATTTTCACCGCGTATTTGACTTAAACTTATTTGTTATCATCATGATTTAGGCTAATTGCCATATTTGGGCTTCGTGCCAATTATTTGAACCCTTCGGGGGATTTTTATCACTGTTTCCTCACTATTTTGACTTATTGCTTGAACTCAGTCATGCTGTTTTCCACTGTTTTACAACTCAGCCACTTTTACTCAGTTTTGAGACTTAAATAATATTTTAATGATGTTTTTGGGCTGAGAACTACTGTTTTACTATGCCCGAGGGGCTTGTGATGATTTTCTGACTGAGTGCGGCCGAGGGCCAGATGTAAGGATATACTGAGTGATATGAGGCCGATGGCCTGAGATACTTTATATGCCACGAGGTGCCTTGTGACTGATATGAGGCCGAGGGCCTGAGATACTTTATACGCCACGAGGTGGCTTGACTGATATGAGGCCGAGGGCCTAAATTTGATGCCACGAGGTGGCTTGATATAGCGCTTGGGCCGTAAGGGCCCCTCCCGGAGTCTGTACACCCCTAGTGAGCGCGGGTACCCATTGTGATGTGAGATATAGCCCGAGGAGCTGATATTGTACTAGGTGATAGCCCGAGGGGCTGGTATTGTTCTGTAAAGGCTTACCTTAGGCAAATCCCACATTGGTATAGGCAAATCCCACATCGGTTGGAGAGGAGAACGAAGAGTGCCTTATAAGGGCTTGGATACCTCTCCCTTGTAGACACGTTTTAAAACCGTGAGGCGCGAAGGCTCCAAAGCGGACAATTTCTACAAGCGGTGGCCTGGGCTGTTACAGTTGGTATTAGAGCCGGTGCCGAGCCGGTGGTGGGGCAAACCTCAGCGAGGACGCTGAGTCCCAAGGGGGGGTGAGTGTAAAGGCTTGCCTTAGGCAAATCCCACATTGGTATAGGCAAATCCCAAATCCCACATCGGTTGGAGAGGAGAACGAAGAGTGCCTTATAAGGACTTGGATACCTCTCCCTTGTAGACGCGTTTTAAAACCGTGAGGGGCGAAGGCTCCAAAGCGGACAATTTCTACAAGCGGTGGCCTGGGCTGTTACATGTTCAGAGATTTGAGCCCGAGGGGCTGGTACTGTTCTGCGATATTGCCCGAGGGGCGGAATTTTTGATAAGGAGATTTTACTTGATTTCTCACTGATTTGTTGTTTTCAAATGATGTTTTATTGCTTCCTTATAGAATACCTTGTGCTTTATGTGCTTTCTTACTTTCAGTCGTTATTTATATGTATTACTCACTGGGACGGAGTACTCACATTACTCCCTGCACCATGTGTGCAGATTTAGGCGTTGTTGGTTCCGCTCCGGAGTGCTGACTCCTCCCGTCCAGGTGGTGATTTAGAGACTACGAGGTAGTTGTTGGCGTCCACAGCCCCGTATCTCCCTTATCTTATTGTTTCTATGTTCTTCAAACAGTTGTGCCAGATATTGTATTTAGTAGACTTGTATCAGGATCCATAGTTGCTCATGACTTGTGACACCCCAGTTTGGGCTGTGTCGGGATGGTTTATATTATGGTTAGCTATATTTCCGCGAATTAGTGCTATTAAATCATGCTTATATTGTTTTCATGTTAATTAACTGCTTAAAATGAGATTTTGGTTAAATTGGCTGGCCTTGTCTTCACGAGAGGCGCCATCACGACCGGGTTCGGGGTTAGGGTCGTGACAATAGCGTTTTTTGCCTCTGCTGAGATTTGTACCTGAGACCTCATTATTCTTATGCCCTTTCTTTCTTTTAAACAAAAAGGAGCTACAACATCATAACTTCTGCTTTATTCATCACTTTGATTTAAAAGATCATCACTCGCTAATGTGCTGTGAAATTACAGCACATTTGATATCATTTGCATAAGTTTTTACTATTCTTTAAGCAATTCTGTGTCGTTTCCTGTGATAATTGTTGTGTTGTAGCGGTTTTGAGGCAAAATGGTAAAAACAAGCAAAAATGCACAAAGTGTCCCAGATTTGATGACATATGGATCTTATCTTGAAGGCATGGGCTGCAAGTGAAGTGCAGATGAAAGCTGAGAAGAAGGAAATTGAAAGGTTGAGATAGGGAACATGCAGACTGTACATTCATCGTCTGCTGAGAGCCCAAAAGTCGTGAAAGTTATCCAATTGAAGGTTGGGATGGAGCCAAGATGCAGGCCGTGCATTCCACATGTGGACCGCATCCCAAACACATGTTGAAGATCCTGAAAGTCAAAATTCTGAAGATTGACATGCAGAGCCAAGATGCGAGCTGCACATTCCACATGCGAACTGCATCCCAAATGCTTGTTGAAGATCCTGAAAGTCAACATTCTGAAGATTGACATGCGGAGCCAAGATGCGGATGGTACATTCCACATGCGAACCGCATCTCAAACGCCCATTGAAAATCCTGAAGATCAACAGTCTGAAGACATGCGGCTCCAAGATTGCGGACCGCAAGTCAAGATGTGGATGAAAGTCTAGAAGCCCTAATTTTAACATGTGAAGGCCAGAATCTGATGTGCGGACCGCATGTTCGTTATGCATTCAAAAGGCAGTCCACATGTGACACTGCGGGGGCATTTTTAACATAATTATTGTCGCGTTTTTAGACCATCATAAATAGTATAGTAGGGTTTTCGTAGGGGTTTTCGGTTTGAAAAGTGCCCCTCTTGGAAAAGCATTGAATACACCATTCCTTTGAAGCTTTTGAGAAGAAGATTCCTTCACTTTCTCCGCTATAAGACTTTAATGCTTTCTTTAATGCTTAGTGTTGTTATTCTAATGGTCACGAGTAGCTAATTTTATTGCTAAGGTTGTGGAGCCAATGATGGGTGTAATGTTAATGTGTGTTTACCATTGAATATACATATAATTGGGTTGTTGATTTCTATTCATCTTCTCTTGCTTCACTTATGGTTGGTGGTTGCAAATATTAACCTGTGCCATTTTATTTAGTGGGTCAGGGTTTGGTAAAAGTGAATAACTCAAGGCTTTAAACCTTGTTTAATATGAATCATTTAGGAATAGGAGGATTCTACTTGTCATAAATTGGTCACTCTTATTTGTAACTCTTTTGTATTTGGGAAAATCATAAAGAGGATATTCTACCCAACTATTAAAAAATATTGGGTAGTCACTTAGAAATTCCCATTAAAAATATATCACATTAACACCTATAGCATTCCATACCAGTAAAGGGGATACAACGTTGGTTTCTTAATCCAAATAGTTAAATCATTTAACAAAATAGCGTCTCTTAAATAGATTAGCAATATCAAACTCTTTTCAAACTAACGGGATAGAATTACGACCACAATCAAGTATCATACTAGTAAAGTAAACTTTTCACGCCTATTCTTGGGTTATTATATTTGACATTGATTGCCTTGCACCATTTACATAGGTGTAATTTGGGTGTATCAAATTTTGGCGCCGTTGCCGATGAATACGATTTTGAAATTACTAATTAGTGTGTACTTTACTTTAAGTCTTTTTTCTATTCCATCACACTTTGTTTGCCTTGTTTTGTAACATTAGGCAAGCATGGGTGAACCTGACAATGTGTTTGCGAATATGGATCAAGTTATTGTTGATGTGTATGCCATTGTCTCTCCGAGAGTTGATGTGACTACCTTCAAGGCGGATGACAGTCTCTACACAATACTAAAGGCTGAGGGGTTCTTTCGGAACTCTACCAATAATGACCCAAATCAACATCTCAAAAAATTCTTAGGCGTAAGCGCATTGCACAAGCAAAACCATGTGTCAGATGATGCATTGAGGTTGAGAGTCTTCAAATACTCTCTAACTGGAGAGGCAAGAACATGGCTTCACAATCTACCTCCAAACTCCATCCATACTTAGGGCGAACTAGTGCATGTCTTCGTCGGGAAATAGTTTCTACCAAGCAAGAGGGCGAAACTCCAAGACAAAAAAAATTCTTTAAGCAATTCCCGAGGGAACAACTTCATGAAGCTTGGATGAGATTCAAGCAATACTTGGTAAGATCACCAAATCATGGGTTTCTAGAGAAAATCTTGTTGGAGAAATTCTACAAGGGTTTGGATCCCACGAATCAATTTGTAGCTAACAATGCGGCCAATTTTCATGGATAAGACATTTGCGATAATCACCCAAATCCTTGACAAGGTCACCAAACATAATCAAGCATGGCATTCGAGCGACACGAATGGTGGTGTTTCATATGGGTCCCCTTTTTTGACCACTATCGTCAAGGAAATTTAAGAGAAAGACTAAGTGATTACCGGTCTTGCCACTAATGTGAATGTTTTGACAATCGGTGCCGACTTTAACTATTAAAATCAAGAAGGTCAATACCAAGAATACACTCCGACAGAATATGAGGAAGTAAATTATGTCAACAATTCATAAGGAGGGTATCAAAGACAAAATTAGGATTGGGACAAAAGAATCAATGGAGACCTAACCTGCAAGGCAATGTAACCAACAATGACAAAACGACCAAGGTAAAATCTGAATCAAGAAAATTGGAACATAACAAATTTAGGAATCGGAGCTCAAATCCCTAATGTTCCACCGAAAGACCAATATTCTAACTCTTAACATTAGCGGGAGAATTCTTCAAATGATCAAGGTAGTTCCAAATTGGAGAATATGCTTGAAAGGGTTTGGAAAACCAAGAGAAGTCTAGGCAAAAAAATCAATGGAGACCTAACCCCGCAAGGGCAATGTACACAATAATGGCGAAATGACCAAGGTAATCTGAATCAAGGAAATTGGAACAATAACAACTTTTGGAATCAAAGCTCAAATCCCTATTTTCCACTGAAAGGCCAATATTTTAACTCTCAACATTAGCGGGAGAATTCTTCAAATGATCAAGGTTGTTCCAAATTGGAGAATATGCTTGAAAGGGGTTTGCAAAACCAAGAGAAGTCCGACATTTCAATGAAGAACATAGTCGAACTTGTAAGTTCTCACGCCGCTTCTATTAAAAAATTAGAGTTGCAAATGAGAGATCTTTCAAGAGAGAAAAATCTAAAGTGAAAAGGCACACTCCCGAGTGACACAATTGCAAATCTGAAGGGTAATGGGGTGTCCAAACATTTCATTGCATAGCTATAACAACTAGAAGTGGGAGAGTATTTCAAACAACAACAACAACAACCCAGTTGAATCCCATTAGTGGGATCTAGGGAGGCTAGAATGTACGCAGACCTTACCTCTACCCCGAAGGAATAAAGAGGCTGTTTCCGGAAGACCCTCGGCTCAGAGACAGGGAGAGTACTTCAAAATGGGAGTGAAAAAATGGTTGAAGTGAAAGATGTCGAAAAAGAAGATACGACACATGTAAAAAGTGCCTATTGTTGTTGAAGTTGAAAGATTTCCGCAAAAAGCTAATGTTCGGGATGTGAGCAATGACAAAGGTGAGGAAATGGCAGTAGAGGCACCAAAACCTCTAGCACGATTCCTAGGCCTTCTCGTCCATTTCCTCAAAAATTGGCCAAGAAAATTGATGATGACAAGTTCGAGAAGTTCTACTGCATTTTAAAACAATTGTCGGTGAATGTCCCATTCTTGGAAGCTTTTCAGGAGATGACCAAATCTGCTAAATATTTGAAGGATTTGATCATCAAGAAGAGATTATGAAAAATGAAACAGTGAGTGTCACCAACCGGATTAGCTCCATTATCTCAACAACCACCGTTCAAAAGAAAGAATATCAGGGGGTTTTCGCTATCTCGTGCACAATTGGTTTGCGTTATTTTGCAAGAGCTCTTTGTGAAAATGGTGCTAGCATAAACCTAATGCCATTTACAAGCAATCGGGATTAGAGATGCCTAGTATGAGGTTGCAAATGGCCGACCAAACGGTGAAGAAACCCGTAGCTATTGTTGATGATGTGCTAGTACGACTAGGCAAGTTCCTTTTTTCCACCGACTTCGTCATCCTTGATTGTGCAGTAGATAAGGAAATCCCCATCATTTTTGGAAGACCATTCCTTGCAACTGGAAGAGCACTTACTCGGAGAAAAATGAAATTAAATCCTGGGTGAATGATGAAGAGGTGACTTTTTTTCAAGCGAGCAAAGGCATGAAGCTACAAAAGTGCACATTAGAGCATCTTGGTGATTGATGTGGTTGAGATGGAAATGGAAGAAGAATGCCTCGATGAGGCATTGGCAGCAATTTTTGGTGGACTTTGATGGTGATGATATGGAAGGGTATGCGGAGACCGTGAATGCACTTGAAGAGTTAGGTTCGTATACCTACAAACCAAAGAAGCTTTCTCTTTGACTTAGAGAAAGTGTCACTCCTCTCGCCAAACTATCAATTGTTGAGCCACCACAACTTGAGCTCAAACCATTAGGTATGAATTTCTTGACCTTAATGATACTTTACCCGTAATCGTTTCTTTTTTGTTGAGAGATGTGCAGGTTAAGCGATTATTGAATGTCATGAAGGGATATTGGTTGGACAATAGTGGATATTCGGGGGATTCTTTTCGTTATTTATGAGCATAAAATCCAACTTGAAGAGGATAGCAAGCCAAGTGTGGAGCACCAAAGGAGCTTGAATCCCTCCATGCAAGAGGGGGTGAAGAAAGAAATTATCAAATGGTTGGATGCCGAGGTTGTCTACCCTATTACGGATAGCCCGTGGGTGAGTCCGATACAATACGTTTTAAAGAAAGGAGGCACAACCGCTGCAACATGACAAAAATGAACTCATCCCAATAAGGACAGTAACCGGATGGAAGGTGTGCATGGATTACCAGAAGCTTAATGGAGTCACTTGCAAAGACCATTTCCTATATCTTTTAATAATCAAATGCTTGATCGGCTAGAGGGAAGGTCATTCTATTGCTTCTTGGATGGACCGGCTACAATCAAATCAACATAGCCTTGGAGGATCAAGGGAAGACAACATTTAGTTGTCCGTATGGGACCTTTGCCTTTAGTAGAATGACTTTTGGGTATACAATGCCCCGACCATATTTCAAAGGTGCATGATGTCTATCTTCGGATATAGTGGAAGACTTCCTGGAGGTGTTCATGGACGACTTCTCTATGGTTGGTAATTCATTTGAAGATTGCCTTGACAATCTAAGTCAAGCGCTTAAAAGATGTAAAGAAACCAACCTTGCGCTAAATGGAGAGAAATGTCACTTTATGCTGGATTAGGAAAATGTCCTTGGTCACAAGATTTCCAAGAGAGTTATTGAGGTTAATCGAGCCAAAATCGAGATTTCTAAGCTTCCTCCATAAGGGTGTTAGAAGTTTCTTGGGGCAATGCTCAATTCTATCGGTGATTCATCAAAGGCTTCTACAAAATCGCAAACCCCATGTGCAAGCTTCTTGAAAAAAAAGGCAAGTTTGTGTTTGATGAGAAGAGCCTCAAAGCATTTGAAGAATTGAAAGGAAAGCTACCACGACCCCCATTATTATCATTCCCGATTGATCTTTCCCTTTGAACTTATGTGTGATGCTAGTGGAGTTACTATTGGGACGACGCTCAGCAAAAGGAACAATAAAATTTTACACCCCATTTATTATGCTAGCAAGGCCCTCAATAGAGCGCAAATAAATTATACAGTGACCGAGCAAGAGTTGCTTGCCATTGTATATGCCTTTGAAAAGCTTCAAGCACACTTGTTGGGGTCAAAGGTGATAGTCTTCACGGATCATGCCGCTCTCCGTTATCTTATGGCAAAGAAGGACGCCAAACGAATGTTAATTAGATTGGTTCTTTTATTACAAGAATTTAACTTTAAAGTCAAGGATCGAAAAGGCACGGAGAACCAAGTTGCGGATCATCCACCTAGACTTGAGGAAGCAGGGAGATCGAAAGGAGAATTTGAGATTAATGATACTTTCTTGGATGAGGAACTCTTGGCATTGTCTAATACTTAAGCCACATGGTATGCCGATATCGCTATTTCTTGGTGAGTGCCGACAAAATAGAATCTTGTCAAACGAAGAAGTTTTTGCGGGAGTTTAGGCACTATCATTAGGAAGAGCCCTATTTGTTCCGAATATGCGCCTAAAACATTATTAGGCATTATGTCCCGAAAGACAACGTGATGCCTATTTTGAAGCATGTCATAGCTCTCCAGTTAGGGGACATCGTGGTGAAAATCGGATGGCGGAAAAAGTTCTTGAATGTGGCTACTATTGGCCATCCATTTACCAGGATGCCAATTTGATGGTAAAATCATGTGACATCGATTTCCAAAAGGTATGAGATGCCTTATGGAGGCGGAAATATTTGATGTGTGGGGGGATAGACTTCGTGGGTCCCTTTGTAAGCTCCTATGGCATGACATACATCTTGATGGTCGTAGACTATGTATCGAAATGGGTTCATGCCTTTGCTCGCTTGAAAAGTCACCTCTTCATCATTCACCGAAATTTAATTTTATTTTTCTATAAGTCCATAAGTGCTCTTCCAGTTGCAAGGAATGTTCTTCCCATAATCATGGGGATTTCCTTATCTATCGCACAATCAAGGACGACAAAGTCGATGCGAATAAGGACTTGTTCACTCGCACAAGCACATCAATGGTTAGTTCTCAAGAGATACGCCAACAACATTTGTGGAGAGCAATCACATGATTTTACAAATTCAAAATTTTTCAAGAGGTAGCGCTCGGAATGAAAGAAGAACAGAACAGATACTTGCAGTGCTGTAAAGGTCATTTAGTGTGGCTAGCTAGCACTGTCTATCTAGGTTAAGCATAAGGGAGAGCATTTCCAAAATCATAAGAGGTCCTTAGACTATTTCCAGTTCGAAATTCCCAAAACCACAAAGGACAAATGCACATTTCCTTTCGTTCTCCTCATTTCTTCTGAGAACAAGCAATGCAAACTCGGAAATGGTAAGGGATACAACAAACAATAAGGGATAAAAATTTAAGGCACGTAGTTGTGTCCTACCAACTGACACATATATGACACACCGATGAACTCTAGACAACCTTTCTGAACTTTTGGGACATCCTTTATCATACTAGTTAGATAAGTTTTTCTCTCGAATGAGTTGTTGAAAACTTAGAAGATATTAGGGCACAACCGAGTCTCTAATCTTACCTACGGCCATATTGCCAAGGTTGCAATTAAGGATTTCTTTCAATTTTTCAAAAGACAAAACAAACATCGGCCAAGCCAGGCTCATGTATAACTAGCAAGAATTTTTTATTAATGCAATGCAATAACTGCAGGAACAAAAATGAAAGCATAACGAGTACTAAACTAAAGGTCAAAAGCCAAACAGGTTGTCATCAACCTTCGGGCCAGAAAAAAAGTATAACTACGCAAAGAACATAACAGCACTAGTATGAATTTATTGAAACTAACTAGGAACAAGAGAAACTTACAACGTCGGAAAAAGCAACAGAAAGAGAACCAATAAGTATGGAGAAGGCAGCACTATACTTGCTATCAACGAAGGTGGCCATCAAAAACCATGAGAATGCCCCAAGGAGCCCTGAGAGTACCAAGTATGATCTCCTCCGATATCCAAAGAGAGGGAAGGAATCGCTACACGGGAAAAACTCATTTATTGAAATCTTTCATTAAATAGATAGATGGATAAGGATGAAAGGAAATTGATACCAACCTGATGAACCCATACAATGGTTTTACGAGCCACGGCAATGATGAGAAACCAGATATGACAGCTGTCTAGTCAGTCACATATAAATTTGTCAGTCCATGTATTCAACAAAAATGGTGAGGGGAGAAGTGAGAAGAAATGTGTAAAGTGGTCTTCCTTTTAAATGTCAGAGAAGGTGGACACTTTCAGATAATCACAAAATAGAAAGGACAGTTTAATTGAAAAAGAAGGAATAACTGAGTGCTGTGGCAGTCTAAGTTCGAGAGAGAATTGTATTTCAGATAACTGAATATAACTCTAGTCTAAATTCTGTAACAACTCATAATTCAGTATGACAAAGTTAGGTATCCAAATTAGAAAAGAATATACTAAAAGCACTTTTGGCTAGAACTGCAGTTTGAATCTGATGAAGATGATTTTATTAAACTAGGGAAGATTAACAAACAACAGAAACAAATTACCCTATCAAGATGACATACCTCTGCAGGATCTAGGTGTAGGTCATCTTTCAAGTAAAAGCTAACAGCAAGCCTAGAAAGGCCCAGGACGCCTTGAACAAAATATACCATAGCAACAGCAATGTTATCTGGGGTTAGATCCACTCCAAAGCAACTGATTGAACGAAGAGAATATTTGTTCTTGTGCGGCACAGTTTTATTGGACAAGACAGAATCTTCTTGGAGAGTGGTTGTCGGCTGATCCCCCTTTCCTGCATATGATCATATTGGAGAATGTAAATATGAGTGAGACAGCCAAAAAGAACAACCACACAAACAAAATAGTAGAAAAGGAGCTCACATAAGCCACCATGTATGAGCATGAGGGTGCTAAATCCATGATGAGACTCTTGAAACATTTTTCTTGACAACCTACTGAATACTAAGCACCAAAAACGGAAATGACGTATAACAGCAATTTCTCACTCATAGAAGGGCAGCTTATATTTAAGAAATTTTCTAAAAAGAGTCTTGGCTAAAGAGATTAAGATCTGCTAAATTATACTGAAAACTATACATAGTACATACGTGGGAGGCTAGCAGGCAACCCATGAAAAATGAAAATTGCTAGCTTTAGTCTAAGGTGCACTGGCTTTCTCAGGTATGATCAGACGTGGATATCCAGTGGATATCCCTGATGATTGAACATCATGAGCCATGAGGTACAATCCACTCTCAACTATAAATTATCCTCTGAAGAATCCTTCTCCAAGGAAGATTATTTAAAATCTCCAATATGACAATCATATGCTCCCTCTATTTGACCTTAAAGCTCCAGTTTCATTTTAATCCATCCTATAATGCTTTCTAGTTTCTTGTGTTAAACTATTTCCTCATAGTGCAGGCCAACTCACTCTTCCCCGATTTGCACAAACAACAATGTAGAAATGGACCACACTTTAATCTATTGTTATTAGTCTGAAATTGTTGAAAGTTACTTTTAACTGGAGCTTAGGATGCAATCACAAAAGGACTTGATGAATCTTCGCATTTGTTCCAGAGCTGTTAAAGGCCCTTGAGGCATGCTTAAGTCCTAAGCTCGGTGAAACTCAGGCACTTCGCGTGACTTAAGCTGCGGTTTATTACAGGCAGCGCACTGCTTCAATGCCCCCAGGCATTGTCTTAAAAAGGACAATATTAAACCATAAAAGTAGGCGATGAGGTGATATACTAATAGTTAGATAATACATTAGTGATTAAGAATAGGAATTAGAAATGAAGTAAAATAAAGTAGTTGCTAACGTAACAACAACATACCCAGTATAATCCCACAAGTGAGGTATGAGGATGATAGTGTGTACGCAGCGTTACCCTACCTCGCGGAGGTAGAGAGTCTGTTTCCAAAGACCCTTGGCTCAAGGATAAAAGTAGTTGCTAACCTGAATAACAAATTTGCTTTGTATCACAATTAAAGTGATTCTTGAAGTTGATTGACATGGTTTTTAATTAATTTATTCCAATTAGTTACAGATTCTCAGTTCTTTGATCCATATTATCGTTTGTTTTTATATTTGTTTTTTCTTTGATTACAAATTTTATTTTTTATTTATCTGCACCTATCTTCACTAAAGCCGTGTTTTGATTGCGCTTTCTGCTTAAATTTCCAGCAGACTCTTGGTGCTTTTCTACATTATTTGTCTTTGTCTCTTTGATGCCACGTGTAATACATGCGCTCATGAACGGTATGACAATTGAAATAGAGCTGAAGAATTATTACTATAAAATTCTCTCTTACAACCCTAACATCAGAGCCTCTTTTCCTTTTGAAGGGAAGGGGATGGGAAGGGGTGATATGGGACAAAAAATTACAGATAGTAAATCCAAAGTGATAACCAGTTACCCCTGTTATGCTTATTATGATTATTACAGAATTATATGAAGCTATGCATATTAGTTATTACACTTAACATCATGTGCATTCATGATATCTCTTCCTTAATTTTTGAAATTCCGCATGTCTGGTTCCATGTCAGATATGATTCCCTTGTCTGTGTCCGCGGCCATGCTAGCTAGAAAGGGGGGAAGAGAAGTGAAAAACCTTCAGTCTACAAGAGATGTATTTCTTAAGTGCCGAGAGTCCAATGTGAGACAATTTCCTACAAGTCTCCATGTTAATTAGTACAACAAACCGGAATGCATGCTGACTTCAAAAGAAGCTGCAGACATCCTGGTGGTTTCCTGAATCCATCGATCAAACAATTAACTCACACAATGTTCCAGATATCACTCTGCACCTCTAAACTTCTCCTCTACATCCCGAAGATTTTCTCAGAGGTCTTCTAAATTTGATGCATTCAAAGAAACAAGGAAATCTTATTACAGGTTCCTTCCTGTGAGCTTTAGTGCAATGGTAAAAGTTGTTGCCTAGTAACCGGGAGGTCACAGGTTCAAGCCGCGGAATCAGGCTCTTGCAGAAATATAAGGTAAGGCTACGTACAAAAAATCCAATGTGCTTTGGCCCTTCCCAAAGACCCTGTGCATAGTGGAAGCTTAATGCATTGTGCTGCCCCTTATTCCTTTGACTGAGCAACTCCTTTGCATGATACATGCATAAGAATGTTATCCATACAATTCAATTTGAATCAACACTGTGCTCCTACTACTTCAATTGCACTAAATGCTTAATATTAACTTTGGAAATACATACCATGACGACATGGTTTTACCGCAAGACCTTATTCATCCGGTACGGAATATTAACAAACAGTAAAACTTCAATTGCCTGCTATCCCAACTCGAAACTATAACTATCAACAACCACACACTCGAACCTGATTTAAACATTCAGAAGCTGTTAACTCGCTCTATTTGCTTTCCTTGATTTCAGAGAAAAAAACAAAAGCCTTAAAAGAAAAGCTAATAACTTTACATTTCATTTTTCATAACTCTACTAAGCAAAATGT
The DNA here is from genome assembly GCA_002018475.1 of Nicotiana obtusifolia. Classification (NCBI taxonomy): domain Eukaryota; kingdom Viridiplantae; phylum Streptophyta; class Magnoliopsida; order Solanales; family Solanaceae; genus Nicotiana; species Nicotiana obtusifolia. The sequence continues at coordinate 17,910 of MCJB01015950.1, forward strand.
GGAATAAAGTATATTCGATAAGAGGATTCAATCCAGCCAGTTAAGGAGTGAGGTATAGTTGATAGATTGAGTTAACTAAAAATAAATTAATATAAAATGAGGTAATTAAAAAGTGAAATTAATCACATCCACATCATTAAATCATTTTTATGATTGTAAGTAACTCACGGTTTCTAGAATCTAGCAACGGTTCAGTCTCGATATCTCGCCGGATGGAAGCTGCCGGAATCTGAACTGAGACTGACATTTTGGAGTCCGGTGGCTCGAAAGGCGGTTTCCGGCGGGAGGATCCGGCAACGATGGTGAAGGAAGGCGGTTTCCGGCGGCGAAAACGAGAGAGGAGTGGAGAGAGGGAGAGGAAGGGGAAAAGAGGATTAACGGAGGGCAAGATTGAGAATGAGATTGAATTGGTACTTATTGTAGCCATTTTTTAAATTTATGAAAAGTGCTTCGATTCGTAGTCTTGTCTGGTGTTTTTTAATTGAGAAATTGTAAAATGAGCACACAGCCGCACACTTTATAAGCACTTTTAACGACTACAAATGTACGAAAGAATAACATGATCCGCGTTCAGTCCAAATGTCGGAATTGCCCCTGATCAGCTTCACCACGATTTCTTCCCCACTTATCCGTTTCCTTGGGCTTCGACATTGTGCCAAATAAGCTTATGAGGAAGTGGAGAAATTGAACAAATATGATCATTTAAGGCAGTTGTTTAAGTTGTCTCAGTTTAAACACTTTTATGAAAAAATAATAGAGAATCTAACATAAATGTTTCAAATAAGTCTCACCAACCCCTAGTCATTAATTATAGATTTATCAAAACTAGTCAAGCACATATAAAAATTAAAAATTCTAATAAATAAGGTTCTTTCTCTCCAAGAATCACACGCAAAGATTTTCTTCCATATTTTTAAGCGTGATCAACAACATTAGATGCATGACGCAAAGAAAATGCCATGGATGAGGTAGCAAATAAGGTGATATAAAAAAATATATCTACAAGATTCCAAAAATCTAAGCAAAAACTGACCTTTTGCAATGGGTGTGGTAGAAATTTGTTGAAAACACATAGATGAGTCAATATACAAAATTTGAGGAAGATTGGAGGTGATTTGGACTGATTTGGTATCAAAATTCATAATTAAAATCGAGTTCAACATATTCTTCTGTGACACATGTATCACGTATGTATCTCACACATAGGTATACATGTGATACACTTTTGATACATATGTGATACACAAATGATACACTGTGTGATACACATATCATTTTTTTTTCATGTTTATCTTCTACTTCGAATTTTTAATTCAAACCACCTCAAAACTCCATCAAATCATCTCAAAACTGAGATTCAAGCTCCTTAAGATGTATCCAATCTATTCTAATAACACCCACTCAAAAGAAAGCAAAAATTTGACCTTTTTTGGCTAGAAATAACTAATTGACTAATATTAATAATATTTATGAATTGGCCAATTTTTGTAATAAGTTGGGGTTGAGTTTGTTGATATGAATTACCTGCTTTACTTTTATTCCTGTCTTTTCTGTTATTATTATTTCTATTACGTACAGGTTAATGTAAGTGACCCGCCTTAGCCTCGTCATTCGTCGAGGTTAGGCTCAACACTTACAGAGTACATGAAGTTAGTTATACTCATACTACACTCTGCACTTCTTGTGCAGATACCGGAGCTAGTCCCAGCGGCATTCTGTAGACTTGCTTGGATCCAGCTATTCAGAGGAGACTTGAGGTACATCTGCACGACGTCCGCAGCTCTGAACTCCCATTCTATTACTTTTAGCTGTTTATTTGATTCAGGCATTTATTTTTATTTCAGACCATTATCTGTAGTATCTTAGACGCTCATGTATTCGTGACACCAGATCTAGTGTTTGTATTTGGATTTCGCCACTTATTAGTTTATTTACTTTGTTTCAGACTATTCGGTTTCTTTATTGTTATCATATTTGAAGTTTGTTAAAATGGTTAATAATTACATCTAATGTTGGCTTGCCTAGCAAGTAAAATGTTAGGCGTCATCACGATCCCGAGGGTGGGGATTCCAGGCCGTGACACCTAATTTGTTGATTAGCAGGGTTTATTTTGCTCGCGAAGTTCTTTCAACGCTTCGCTTGCCTATTCAAGCCAACCTAAGATTATATGTCTATAGAACCAGAATTAAGATGAACGCATGTGTATTTCCTGCAAAAATAACCAAGTAAGGCAACTAGAATATGTCTATCCTAATCGCGAATCTATTCTCCGATGCTCGAATTCAAGAACTTACTATATTCAATCTTATATGCAATCTATAGTTACCACTTTCGAGTTCAACTATAAATTCGTAGATGCTACTCTATTATTAGCTACACAATAGAATAATTAAGTGCAAGATTAAATGAACATATTAATATGATAAAATCAAGATATATTATCGACCGTCAAACTACAATAGTCAATAACAACACATAACCCCAGATTAATGAGGTTCTTAGCCACTCATGTTCATGAAAATACCCAAAATATTGCTTTTAAACATAAAAGCTTTGAATAATAAATGAGAGATGGAAGAATGTTGAATTCCGTGCTCTGTTTGTGCTTCTTTGCCTTTGCTTGCCTCCAAAATTAACCAACCCCTCACTAATCAAATTTAGGGGTATTTATTAGTTTAGGACCGAAGTCCCCAAGCCCAAATCCTAGTAAAAGACATTTAAAGCACGAACCAAGAAAGGACTAGGCCTCAAACCTCCCGAGGCCTGGTGTGCAGCGCGCCTTAGAGCAGGCTTAGCCCACTCCAGCTCCAGGTGTACCGCGTCTAGGACTAGGCGTCGCCTGGCCTGGTACCTGGTTGTGGAATTTGTCCAATTTTTTTCTTTTCGTGTTCTTTTGGTGTGTCCTTGACATCCTTGTGTGCAACCTTTACGGATTTCCATCCTCCAACGCTCCTATATATAAAAACGACACAATTAATCATTAAAACAACAAATGTAAGGTAAGCAATGCACTAAAATATACATTTATAGCCAAACATCAACCAGCAATAGCCAACTTGATCCAAAATGGTCCGAAACCCGTCCGAAACTCACTCGAGCTCTTCGGGACCTTGTCCAATCATGCCAACAAGTTCCAAAATATAACACGGACCTACTCAAGACCTCAAATCACACATAACAACATCAGAACAACAAATTTCACCTCAATCAAGCTTAATGAATGATTTCAAATTTTCAAATTCCAAACTTCCGTTGAACGCGTCTAAACAACTCGGAATCACCTCAAATTTTGCACACAAGTTCCAAATGACATAACGAATCTATTCCAACTCTCAGAACAACAATCCAAACCTGCTAATATCGAAGTCAACTCCTGGTCAAACCTATGAACTTTCCAAGCCTTCTAGAGACATCCAAATGCAAATATCGGAATATGCCCAAGTCCCAAAACACCATCCAACCTAATAGAACAATTAAAACTCTTATCCGAGGTCAAACACACAAAATAAAAAACCACTTGAAAACCAAAACCAATCATGCACACAATTCATAACACATCATATGAAGTTTCTCATAATTTCAAACCACCGAACGAAATGCAAATGCTTAAAATGATCGATCGGGTCGTTACAACACTACCAACCAGAGTTTGTTGTACAGATGGTGCCGTCCACTCTGCCAATCAGAGCTCATTGTACAGTCGCACCATCTGCTCCACCAGCTGGAGTACATTACTCAAACGCACCATCCGTTTTGCCCTTCAAAACTTATTACATAACTACCATGTCGCTTCGCCAATTGGAGATTTCAAATTAGATCGTCGCAAAATTTTATCGCTAACTCCGTTAATCGGAGGTTGTTTGTTCAAAATTACACCATATGTTTCATCAATCAACAGCCACAGTGTAGTTACACCGACCAGAGAAGTCAAACTTAGACAGTGGTTCTGCAGTCAAGAATGTTCTTGGGCATGCTTCCTTTTATCCTTACTTTACTATGAATGTTATGACGTGTTTATTGTGTAGCGTGCAGACGCATTCATGCTCTTGTTTACTTCAAAATTCAAACACTCCATCACATGGAGACTTTAAAGTCAAATACTGTAACGCCCCGATCTCGGGGAGTGCAATCGGCGCTCAACCGAGTAAACCCAACCGAGCAAGCCTATTAGATTTCCTTCTACCCAAACTCATCCATGAATAAAGAGGAGTTGCACTCCATTAATCAAACACTGAAAAGATTTCATTAACAACTCCCATTTCATTCCCATTAGCAGCTTCATTCATAATTTCCAAAATATTACAAGTTTATAGATATAATGAAAAACATGTTTGCTAAATACCAATATTTTTGTTCAATTTCCCACATCAAACACCACCCACAACTTGTCTACAAAGACTCTAAGTACAACAGAAGAGTAATATGGAAATGCTGGCAACAAGGCCCCGACTATACCTTAAAACACAAAGTACAACTTGAAATGATATTCGGCCCAGAATAAAGTAGGGCTTAGCAAAACCTGCTGAATAGGGAGCAACTGCTAACGAGGACCAGAGTTGCCCGCTGATGAACCACCTGCATCCATTAAAAATGCAGCGCCCCTGGCAAAAGGGAAGTTAGTACATATGGAATAGTACTAGTATGTAAAGCTAACTGTCCTCTTTCAAACTAGAATGGCAATTTAAGAAAGGGGAAAACCATAGAAACAACAAGTCACAATTAACAATATCCAAATGCCCAGTTAAATATAATAACTTTCAAAATACGAAAATAATATATATTTTTGGTTGGGAGATCATTAACACCGATACACCACCGTGTTTGTAGCACAAAGTCCTATCGACTAGGCCATCTCCCCACTAATAATGTGGTTCGACATGTGATGCGAATAAAAAGTGTTACCAAGAGTAGTACCACCATGTGTGCAAAATGGTGTCCGATCTCCACCCGATCAGCTAGGCCGCCTTCTCACATATGCCGTGTGGGTTGACTTTTCCAAATCACAACGATTTTTAATCTCATCCCAATTAAGGGGAATAGTCTTATCCTAAAAAAGGGGAATAATCACAATCCAACGCAATCCACCCCTACACCGGCATGTGTAGTTTCGAGTGTGGGCCTTATGACCCACCCTTCCTCGGTTTGCTAATGATACTTCCAAAAATATTTTCGATTTACACACAAGGGGAAAAAAAAGCACAAATATATTTACCTCATCATCTTTCATATTGCATAAGTATCCACTAGTATTTGCAACCAATCACAACAACAATATTTCCTTGGCACTGTTGGCCATTCACAAGATTCTTTATTCAAGGCATGGTAGCCGTATTTCAAATTCACACTTTCATATCTTTCCTTCCACGGATCATCACCAAAAATATCAACATATCCGGAAATCACAACTTTAAGTTCATTGGAAACGAAGAATTTAAGCACAATAGATTTTTTTCCAAGAAATGGAGTAAAATAATTGGCAATCAAAGTGCAAGTTAAAATCATAAACAAGTATCACACTATTTATTCTTGAAATACATTTCCCCAAAGAGGGAAATACACAATTTTAACTCACGAATATGTAAGAACGCAAAACACGTTGTAAATACTTACAAAGCATATCATTAGTTAAAACAACCACATATGGACATGACTTGAGTACATAAGCTTTTAGGTACTTCTATTTTTGAAATAATTTTGGAATGATTGAATCAAATCTCATTTCATAATCTTCACACATCATCTTATTTTATTTTTAAGCATCTTTATAGATTATCAACAACAAGAAATTTGCAATCAAGACCTTAAGCTCATTCGGAATAGTCAAGTTTATGAGGAATAACCCGAAACATAGGAATTAGGAACTCGGGCCAACCATACTTGAAACTTATGGGAACATTATGGAATATTCGATTCTAAGAGAGTAGTTTGTCCAACATACCTTGTTTGAGCTTTTCTTAAGTTACTACAAACTCCCAACACTTCTAGCAATAACAATCTACAGGAAGATAGCAAAAATCGGATAATATTAGAAGGATTCATATGGTGTAACTGTCTTAGGAATTTTGTCAAACACCTAGTATGAAAAATAGACTATAAAGCTCTAGAATGGTAATCCCTTCCCCCCTCAACCAATTTCAACAAGAAACTACCCAAACTAGTTCATTAACCTCACATACTACAAGCTATTGATACATGCATGGCCTAATTCCAACTCCATAACCTAATTAAACATATAACAATTGCATGAAGGTTTTAGGACAAGGTCTAACCTGGATAGATGATGGTCTAGCGAATGGCTTCTTGATTCTTGAAGATTGGTGCAAGATTGGATGATTAGAATGCAAGCTTTCGTCCTTCTCTCTCTAAAATGCTCTCACCTCTCTCTAAAATCATCAGATAATCACCCCAAAATAAGCCCCAAAGTCAATTTATTAAAATAGGGTCAGGTTATAAAAATAGAAAAATGGACCCTCCGAACTCAAGTCTGCGATCGCAGAACAAGTATGCGGTCCGCATAATGGACCGCGAAAGTGAAGCCCAAAAACTGGGAGTGGTCTGGATAGGTCTGCAGACCCCTTATGCGGTCGCAGAACGGACCGCAGAATGACCCAATAAAAATCTTCAAGCCAAATTTGCGACGAAAATGCAGACCGCAAAACTACTATGCTATCGCATAATGGACCGCAAAAAGACCTTAAAATTCAACAAATTTTTGCTCAACTCTGCGACTATTATGTAGTCCATAAAACGGTTCTGCGTTCGCGAAACAGATCGCAAAATCGCTTTCTTCTACAAACCTCAAACATATAAGCCTACCCCGACAACACGAAACCTTAAATTCCTTGGCGAAATTTTACGGGGCTTTACAAATACTCCGTCACTCGGAGACTTCAAAGTTAAATACTCCATCACTCAGAGACTTCAAAGTCAAATACTCTGTCACCAGGAGACTAAAATTCAAACATTCTATTATGCGGAGGCTTCAAACTCAAATTCCCTATCCTTGGAAAATCCCAAATAATGCTCCGCAGCTCGGAGACTTCAAATTCAAACATCCCATTACCCAGAGAGATCCCAAATAAAGGCTTGCCGATAGCCAGACATTCTCGTTTTACGTACTTTACTTATACATTATGCTCTAACATATTTACTTCACAAAATATAGGTATGTTTGTATCTTTCTTTTGCACGTCAAATACTACAACGTGGAACTATCTTTATGCAGCAAACCAGGGCACATCGCTAATGAGGGACTTCAAACTCATAAGCTGTTCAAGGGTGCGTTCTCCAAGTCAGCTCGGCAAGCAAAATCCTGAATCGTTAGAATCTCTCAAAGTCTTCAACTAGCTCCAACTCAAAGATCATTCTATGAATCTTATAATCTCTTCGTCCCATAGTATCGTCATAACATGACACGGGGGAAATCTCGGCAAACATAGTTTTCCTCAATTCTTTATTCTTGAACTACAACCGGTTTGATTTCAACTTTGCACAGGATATGTAGGTCGCTTAGACCCAGGCACGACCGTACCCACTCTATTCATGCGAAACAATGCATCACATATCTGGCATCATCATGAATGCCACACTAAGGTAAATTGGAAACTTGTTTCTCAGAACTACATATGGCCTGATCCTCGTTAAGCCCGAGGTATGCATGCAATTCAAAATCAGAATTTGGTCATAATTTCGTGGCTCCCTATTTCATAACTCCATATGTCTCTTTATAGTATATGCCTTAAAGTCAGGGAAAAATTGGTCATTGAGTCAATTTCTATCACGATCCAAAATCCCAACCTGTCGTGATGGCGCCTAACACACTTACTAGGCAAGCCAACAATCACATAACATCTAACCATTTGAACAAAACAGGTTTAATAAACTCAACAACGGAAAATCTCATAAATGTCTTATAAAGGTAATGGAAACTCTATTACAACCATCCCAGCACCTGGTGTCAACGAGTACAACTATCTGAATAGTAGAACAGTACTGAAGAAAATAAAAAGAAAGAGAATCACGGTCTGCGAGCATCATCGGAGCTACCTCAAAGTCTTCGAGCAAGTACTAGCACCAATCTAGCAATCACCACGTCCAGATGTACCTGGATCTGCACACGAAGTGCAAAGCGTAGTATGAGTACAACCGACCCAATGTACTCAATAAGTATCGTATTTAACCTCGATGAGATAAAAGAAACATGAATTATAAATGATGCTATCTATAACCTGTACAATTTCATCTTTTAACTAGTACAGAACAATAATGAAATCAAGTCATAATGCACAAAAAGAAGCATATGTGTGTGTATGTGTAAAGTTTTTCAAATACTATGCTCAGTCAATGTTCGGCATATAGAGATGATATGCAGTTATATCCAGTAAATAACCACAGAAATTGCAAGTAAAGATGAAATGCAAAATCCAACAAACACTGGCCAGATTTTCCTCAACTTTTCCAATTCCATACCAAACCACCGATCAGTCTTTCTCGATAACCATATGTACAACATCAAGAGAGAAACATGAGAGGGTGACCCTAGGGGGATTGATCTATATCCATACGCAATCACAACCAATTCAACGTGCTACCAGTCCGGCATGGTCATACGCTTATCATAATTCGCCCGACGTGGTCACAAGCATAACAGTACAATCCACCTGGAGTGGTCACAAGCATAACAACACAATCCACCCAGCATGGTCACAGGTCTAACAACACAATATGCCCGGCGCTGTCACAGACACCCAGTCCAATCACATCATACAGGAGCAAATAAAGAAAAATACATGTATGTGATGTATAAATAACAAATCTCATGCTCCTGGATAGGTATAAATGACATGCTAAAGTGTAGGCATGTGCAAAGTGTGCTTTCATAGCTTAAGTCGGTAATTTCATCACAAAATAGTCTTTATCAACTTCATTCAGGGATTAAACCTCTATGTAGCCTCAAACATAGCTCAAATAGTTCACAACAATGTTACAAATATGCTAAGCATCATAGCTTAAAGTTAAACTATAACGAACCGGCCGGTCGTTTTGAGAGAATTAGCCCCGAACCCCTATTTATTTTTTCTTCCATTTCATTTTGTGGTTACATGACTTGTCGGGAGGATTTGTGTGTGGTTTCGGAGTGAAATGCGACACATAGTCCCTAAATTGAGAGTTTAAGTTCTTGGAATTTACCGTAGTTTGAATTGTATGAAGATGACTCAGGAATGGAGTTTTGACGATTCCAATAGCCCCGTAGGGTGATTTTGGTCTTAGGAGCGTGCCCGGATATTTATTTGGAAGACCGTAGTTGATTTTAGATGAAATAGAAAAAGTTGGAAATGTAAGGTTTAAAAGTTTGACGGGGAGTTGACTTTATTGATATCGGGGTCAGAATCTAGCTGTGAAAATTTTCATAGGTCCCTTATGTCATTTATGACTTGTGTGCAAAATTTGAGGTCTATCGGACTTGATTTAATTGGTTTCGACATTGAATGTAGAAGTTTGAATTCCTTAGTTTTCATTGGGCTTGAATTGGGTTGCGATTCATTGAATTTCTGTTGTTGGACAAGATTTGAGGCCTCGAGTAGGTCCGTGTTATATTACGGGACTTGTTGATATATTCGGATGAGGTTCCGAGTGGCTCGGGTGTGCTTCGGGATGAGTTTTGAATGAGTTTGGGCCTTATTGGCACTCTGATGATGTTCTAGAAAAATTTGGAGTGTGGAGGGCACATTTTGGAGTGCTGAGGCAAAGCCTCAAGTGCGGACCGCAGAAATCCTCTTGGGGTCGCAGAAAAGAGAATGTGTAGGTTTGATGGTCTGGATTCAGAAGCTTATATCTTTTAATCTATAAGGAATTTGAAGATGATCCAAAGCTGCAAGTTGTAGCCCTTTGAGTCTAGTTTTCAAAAATTTAAACCATTTATTATTTGGACATTTGTATATAAAGTTATGGTCAATTTACTAAAGTCTGGTAGTGCAGTCATTGCTGAAGTGCAATCGCACAATTTGGGTTGCGGCCGCGAAACCTGGAATGTGTGGATCGCACAAAAAAATGTGCGGTCAGCACAATGGGAGGTCAGATTTTGTACCATATAAATGAGGGTTAGAGTATTATTTCACATTTTGACCTTGGGCGCTTTGTTTGGGGCGATTTTTCATGGATTTTTCAAGAAATTCATCGAGGTAAATGATTCTAACTCAGACTTGGTTAATATACATGAATATATCATTGTTTTCATCATTTAATTAGTATTCTGAGACAGAAATTTGGGAAAATTGTAGAAATTTCATAAACTATAATTTTGAGATTTTGATCGAGATTTTTGTATCGGATTTGAGTAATTTTGGTATGGGTGGACTCGTGGTTGAATGGGTGTTCGGATTTTTTAATTTTGGTCGGCTTTTGAGACGTGGGCCCGGGTAAACTTTTTGGAGCGATTTTTCATTTCTTTTCTAAAGTCGTAGTTACATTATTTAAATTAGTTTTTTATAGTTATATTTATAGTATGTAATCGTTTTAGCTAGATTTGAGCCGATCAGAGTTGAAAAATCAAGGGAAAGGTATTCTTATCGATTGATTGAGTGAGGTTTGAGGTAAGGGACTTGTCTAACCTTGTGTGGGGGAAATTCCCCTTATATTTGGTACTGTTATGATAAATTGCAATACGTGAAGGGTGCATACGCAAGTTGACGAGTGCATACTCGGGCTAAATAATAAAAATCCGATTTTTGCTAAATAGTTTCTTTTTTTTTTCCTTAATTGAGTTCCTCTAGTACGTATAATCATCATGTTTAGCCTTACGTCGCATGTCTATATGTCTTATCTCTTACTTGCAACTTTTGTAACATGCTTAGTTGAATTACCTAATTCCTCTGTTTTCGTATTTATTTTGTAACTGTAGGATTCCTTGATATAATGTTTTTGTTCCATTTGTTATGTGTTGTTTTCGTGACTTTCATCGATATAAGTGTTTGGTTGTGGCACGAGGTTTCTGCCAAGTGTTATTGTGGCACGAGGTTTCTACCATATGATTTTCATTGTTTGCACGAGGTTTCTGCCGTGCTGTTGTGAGATATTTACTTTTGGGACTATGAGGCGGTACCTCGGGAGCACACCTATTGCATATTTACTTTTGGGACTACGAGGCAGTACCTCGAGAGCGCCCCTTTGAATATTTACTTTTGGGACTACGAGGCAGTACCTCGAGAGCGCCCCTTTGAATATTTACTTTTGGGACTACGAGGCGGTACCTCGGGAGTGCCCCTGTTGTTTACCTCTATTTGTTTTATTGTTGTTGTTGTTGTTTCTTAACTTGTAAGATTCTTCTGGCCTTATGCGTTATATTTGTCTTCTTGTATTCCGTGTTGTTATCTTCTGTGAACTTCTATTGTTACATTTATGTGTCATTCATCACATTATTATATCTTCCACCCTATTTTTTCCTATTATTTTCAGTAGGGCCCTGACCTGACCTCGTCACTACTCTACTGAGGTTAGGCTTGGCACTTACTGGGTACCGTTGTGGTATGCTCATACTATGCTTCTGCACATCTTTTGTGCAGATCAAGGTACTGCCTGCCAGACCAGGTACCAGTGAGCTAGTCCGTACGTGGAGACTTCAAGGTACATCTGCCAGCGTTCGCGGACCTCAGAGTCCCCCTCTATATTTATTATGTTGTTTTCCTTATTTCTCATTAGAATCTAATATGTAGAGATTTTTAGAAATTCTCTTTAAAGCTTGTGACTTATTTCTACCCGCTTTTGGAAGTTGTAACTATTTTGAATCGCAGTTTTTATTTATTTCAGATGTTGAGGTTTGAGTTTCAGCTTTATATTCAGTTATTACGCAAACCTTTTAGGCTTACCTAGTCTTAGAGACTAGGTGTCATCACGACATCCTACGAAAGGAAATTGGGGTCGTGACAAGTTGGTATCAGAGCTCTAGGTTCATAGGTGTTATGAGTCAGTAGGTTTAGTAAAGTCTCACGGATCTGTACGAAGACTTCTGTACTTATCTTCGGGAGGCCATGGAATTGTTTGGAAAAGCTTCAATTCTTTGATTCCTTATTGTGCGAACTTGTTGACTTCAGATTCTAATTTTTTGTCTTTCTATTCTCTCACAGATGGTGATGACATGTATAGCTGGATTAGATGACCAGACACTCGCGCCCCCTGCTAGAGCCGTAAGAGGCCGGGGCTGGGGTAGAGGCCAAGGATGTCCATGTGGTGCAGCCAGAGCACCTGCACGAGCTGCTACAAAGGAGCCACCAGTAGCTCCAGTTGGAGGGTAGGCACCTGAGATGCCTATTATTGCACCAGCCCTCCAAGAGACTCTCGCCCAGTTTCTGAGCATGTTCAACACTTTGGCTCAGGAAGGTTTGATACCACTTGCTCTTGCCACATATCAGGCCCGGGGAGGAGCATAGACTCCCGCCGCCCATACCCCAGAGTAGCGGATCCAGGTGAACGGAGTTCCAGAGGTCGTAGCAATGCAGCCAGTAGCCCCAGTTCTGCCCGAGGTTAGGGCAGCAATTTTTGAGAAGGAGCAGCTCAGGCTCGAGAGGTACTAAAAGTACCATTCTCCTACTTTCAGTGACCTGGCGTCAGAGGATGCCTAGGGTTTTCTCTGTACTATGGGTGTTTCGGAGTCTAGTGGGGTTTCTTTCACTACGTTCCAGCTTAGAGGAATAGCCTATCAGGGGTGGCGAGCATATGAGTTGGGTAGTCCAGCCGAGGCAGCTTTGCTCACTTGGACTCAGTTCTCAGATATGTTCTTGAAGGAGTGTGTTCCCCAGTGCCTCAGAGATGCATGGCATGCAGAGTTTGTGCAGTTGCGCCAGGGTTCTATGACCGTGTTAGAGTATGCGGTCCGGTTCAGTGATTTGGCTAGGCATGCACCAGCCTTGGTTGCTACTGTTCGAGAGCGGGTTTGTCGATTTATTGATGGGCTCAACCCCAGTATCAGATTTATCATGGCCCGAGAGTTGGAGATGGATAATGCATACTAGCAGGTAGTGGGGATCGCTAGGAGATTGGAGGGTATTCTGACTCAGGAGAGAGAGGAGAGAGAGTCCAAGAGGTCTCGCGAGTCTAGCGCTTATAATGGTACTCGTGCCCCAGCTGCAGATCGTTAGGGTAGGGGCTATGGGAGTCTCCTATTCATTCAGCACTTCCAGCCGCTAGCGGTACTCCGGCCACTCCTAAGCCCTAGGCTCCCTATTATGCACCGCCATTGTCTAGTGTACTTCTTGCACGGGGTACTTTTAGTGGTCAGTCCAGTCGATCAAGCCCGAGCCAGCCACAATAGCAACATCCTTCGAAAGCTTGTTTTGAGTATGGGGACACTCGTCATGTGGTGAAGTATTTCTCCAGACTCAAGAGGGGTGCACCTCCACAGACCACTCAGACACCGCGTGCTCTACCGGGTCTCAGGGTATGATTACAGCACCAACTACCACTCCACCTGCACAGCCAGCTAGAGGTGGAGGTCGAGCAGGTAGAGGTCGCCCTAGAGGGGGAGGCCAGGCCAAATACTATGCTCTTTCTGCTAGGACGGAGGCAATTGCATCTGACTGTGTCATCACAGGTATTGTTCCGGTCTGTCATAGAGATGCATCAGTCTTATTTGATCCAGGCTCCACTTATTCCTATGTGTCATCTTATTTTGCTCCGTATTTGGGTGTATCCCGTGATTCTTTGAGTTCTCCTGTCTACGTGCCTGCACCCGTGGGAGATTCCATTATTGTTGACCGTGTGTATCGCTCGTGTTTGGTTGTTATTAGTGGTTTTCAGACTAGAGCTGATTTATTGTTGCTCAGTATGGTGGATTTCGATGTTATCTTAGGCATGGACTGGTTGTCACCTTATCACGCTATTCTTGATTGTCATGCCAAGATGGTGACATTGGCTATGCCAGGTCTACCGCGGTTAGAGTGGAGAGGTACTTTAGATTATGTTCCTAGCAGGGTTGTTTCATTTCTTAAGGCTCAGCAGATGGTTGAGAAGGGGTGTAGTGCGTATCTGGCATATGTGAGGGATGTTAGTATTGATACTCCTACCGTCGAGTCAGTTCCGGTTGTGAGGAATTATCCAGATATATTCCTGGCAGACATTAAGGGCATGCCGCCCGACAGAGATATCGACTTTGGTATTGATTTGTTATCGGGCACTCAAGCCATTTCTATTCCACCCTATTGTATGGCCCTATCAGAGTTGAAAGAGTTAGAGGAACAAGTGCAAGAGTTGCTTGATAAGGGATTCATTCGGCCCAGTGTGTCGCCTTGGGGTGCTCCAGCCTTATTTGTAAAGAATAAGGATGGTTCTATACGAATATGTATTGATTATCGGTAGTTGAACAAGGTTACAGTGAAGAACATGTATCCACGTATTGATGACCTATTTGATCAGCTTCAGGGTGCCAGAGTGTTCTCCAAGATCGACTTGCTTTCAGGCTATCATCAATTGAAGATTCGGGAGCCAGATATCCTGAAGACTGCTTTCAGGACTCGGTATGGTCATTACAAGTTCCTTTTGATGTCTTTTAGGCTGACCAACGCCCCAGCAACATTCATGCACTTGATGAACAGTGTATTTCAGCCTTATATTGACTCCTTCATCATTTTGTTTATTGACAACATTTTGGTGTAATCTCGGAGCTGGGAGGATCATGAGCAGCACCTGAGGACTGTGCTTCAGACCTTGAGAGAAAAGAAGTTGTAAGCAAAATTTTTGAAGTGTGAGTTCTGGGTAGATTTAGTGGCAGTCTTGAGTCATGTGGAATCGAGTGAGGAGATCAAGGTAGATCCGAAGAAGATTGAAGCAGTGCGGAGTTGACCCAGACCATCCTCAGCTATGGAGATATGAAGTTTTCTTGGCTTCACGAGGTATTACTATTGATTTGTAGAGGGTTTCTCGTCTATTGCAGCATCTATGATCAGATTGACCCAACAGGGTGCTTCGTTCAGATGGAACGAGGAGTGTGAGGAGGGCTTTCAAAAGCTCAAGACTGCTTTAACTACAGCACCAGTGTTGGTCTTGCCTACTGGTTCGGGGTCTTATACAGTGTATTGTGACACGTCGCGTATTGGTCTTGGCGTGATGTTGATGCAGGACGGTAGGGTAATTGCCTACACGTCTAGGCAGCTGAAGGTGCATGAAAAGAACTATCCTGTCCATGACCTTGAGTTCGCAGCTATTGTTCATGCCTGAAGATCTGGCAACACTATTTGTATGGTGTCCCCTGTGAGGTCTACACCGATCACTGAAGTCTACTGCATTTGTTCAAACAGTTAGATCTTAACTTGTGGTAGCAGAGATGGTTGGAGCTGCTTAAGGATTATGATATCACCATTCTCTATCATCCCGAGAAGGCCAATGTGGTGGCCGATGCCTTGAGTCGTAAGGCTGAGAGTTTGGGCAGCTTAGCATATCTACCAGTAGCAGAGAGGCCTTTAGCCTTGGATGTTCTGGCCTTGGCCAATCAGTTCGTTCATATTGGATGTTTCCGAGCCGAGCAGAGTTTTGGCTTGTGTGGTTTCTCAGTCTTCTCTTTATGATCGTATTAGAGAGCGTCAGTATGATGACCCCCATCTTCTTGTCCTCAAGGACACAGTTGAGCACGGTGATGCTAAGGAAGTTACTATTGGAGATGACGGTGTATTATAGATGGTTTGGGTGAGTGATTCTCCAGGAGGCTCATAGTTCACGGTACTCCAGTCACCCCGGTGCCGTGAAGATGTATCACGACTTGAGGCAGCACTATCGGTGGAGGAGGATGAAGAAAGATATAGTGGAATATGTGGCTCGGTGCCTAATTGTCAGCAGGTGAAGTATGAGCATCAACGACCGGGTGGATTGCTCCAGAAGTTAGAGATCCTAGAGTGGAAATGGGAGCGGATCACTATGGACTTCGTTGTTGGCTCCCACTGACTTAGAGGATGTTCGATGCAATTTGGGTGATTGTGGATAGATTGACCAAGTCAGCTCATTTTATTCCTGTCGTTACTACTTACTCTTCAGAGCAGCTGGCTCAGGTCTATATTTGCGAGATTGTCAGGCTTCATGGCATGCCGGTATCTATCATCTCTGACCGGGGTACGCCATTTACATCACGGTTCTGGAGAGCCTTACAGCATGGTTGGGTACTCGGGTAGAGTTTACATCATTTCACCCTTCGACGGACGGACAGTCCGAGCGCACTATTTAGATATTGGAGGAAATGCTTCGTGCATGTGTGATGGATTTTGGGGGTGCTTGGGATTAGTTCTTGCCACTTGCGGAGTTTGCCTACAACAACAATTATCAGTCTAGCATCTAGATGGCACCGTATGAGGCTTTGTATGGTAGGTGATGTCGGACTCTAGTGGGTTGGCTTGAGCCGAGTGAGGCTATGCTATTTGGTATAGATTTGGTTCAGGATGCTTTGGAGAAGGTTAAATTGATTAAGGATCGACTTCGTACAGCCCAATCCAGGCAGAATAGTTATGCGGATCGGAAGGTTCGCGACGTTGCATTCATGGTTGGGGAGCGAGTCTTGCTCCGGGTTTCGCCCATGAAGGGTGTTATGACGTTCGAAAGGAAGGGCAAGTTGAGCCCTAGGTATATCAGGCCTTTGGAGATTCTTGAGAGGGTTGGAGAGGTGGCTTACGGACTTGCACTACCACTTAGTCTCGCTGTAGTTCATCCAGTGTTCCACGTTTCCATGCTCGGGAAGCATCACGACGACCCGTATCATGTGTTGGACTTAAGCTCAGTCCAGTTGGACAAGGATCTATCTTATGTTGAGGAGCCGGTGGCCATTTTGGACAGGCAAGTTCGGAAGTTGAGGTCAAAGAACATCGTTGCAATGAAGGTTTAGTAGAGGGGTCATTCGGACTTGGGAGACCGAGCATGATATGCGCAACCGTTATCCTCATCTTTTCACCAATTCAGGTATGTCTCTATACTCATTCGAGGACGAACGTTTGTTTTAAAAGGGGGAGGATGTAACGACCCAACCGGTCATTTAGAGAATTAGCCCCGAACCCCTATTTATTTCTTCCTCTATTTCATATTGTGGCTACGTGACTTGCCGAGATGATTTGTGTCTGGTTTCGGAGTGAAATGGGACACATAATCCCTAAATTGGGAGTTTAAGTTCTAGGAATTTACCGTAGTCTGAATTGTGTGAAGACGACTCCGATACAGAGTTTAACGGTTCCAATAGCTCCGTAGGGTGATTTTGGTCTTAGGAGCGTGTCCGGATATTTATTCAAGAAAATTATGTCAACAATTTACAAGGAGGATATCAAAGACAACCTTACCAAGGTTCAGGACAACAATGGCAATGGATGTCTAACCTGCAAGGGCAAGGCAACCAACAGTGGCTAAATGACCAAGGTAGTTCAAATCAAAGAAATTGGAGTAACAACAACAACAATTTTCCAAATCGGAGTTCAAACCCCTTTCAACAAAGGGGCAATATTCTAACTCTCTACATTGGAATGAGAGTTCTACAAGCAAGTCCAACTTGAAAAACATGCTTGAACGAGTATTGCAAAATCAAGAAAGATCCGATACTTCAATGAAGAATATGACCGAGCTTGTAGGTTCTCACACCGCATCCATTCAAAAGTTAGAGATGCAAATGAGGGATCTCTCAAGAGAACAAAATCCGAAGCAAAAAGGCAAGCTCCCAAGTGATACAATTCCATGCACTATTGGATTGCGTGACTTTGTACGAGCCCTTTGTGATAATGGGGCTAGCATCAACTTAATGCCCCTTGCTCTTTACAGGCAAACGGGATTAGGTATGCCTAGGCCTACAAGTATGAGGTTTCAAATGGCCGACCGTTCAATAAAGCGACCGGTGGGAATAGTTGATGATGTGCTTGTGAAAGTGGGGAAGTTTCTCCTCCCTACCGACTTTATTATTCTCAATTGTGCTGTGATAAATAGATCCCTATAATCTTGGGCAGATAATTCCTTGCTACTAGGAGGGCACTCATGGACTCGGAACGAAATGAGATCAAGTTCCTAGTTAATGACGAAGAAGTTACCTTTCAAGCAAGTAAGGGTATGAAATTGCCACATGCAAACGAGAGTATCTTAGTCATTGATGTTGTTGATGAGGTAGAGGATGCAGTCAATGTGAAGATGGAAGAGGAATGTCTTGGTGAGGCATTGGTGGCTATTTTGGTGAATTTTGATGGTGAGGACATGGAAGGATACGTGGAATCGGTGAATGCATTGGAAGGGTTTGGGCCCTACACTTATGCACCAAAGAAGTTTTCTCCTGCTAAGCCTTCAATTGTCGAGCCACCACAACTTGAGCTCAAGCCACTTCCACTGCACTTAAGGTATAAATTTTTTGGCTCTAATGAAACTCTACCCTTAATTGTTTCTTCTTTTTTGAATGATGTGCAGGTTGAACACTTATTGGATACCTTGAGGGAGCAAAGACAGGCCATTGGTTGGGCTATTGCGGATATCTGAGGGACTCCCCTCAGAATTTTTGAGCACAAGATACGATTAGAGCAAGAGGGCAAATCTAGTGTGGCACATTAAAGGAGGTTAAACCCTTCCATGAAAGAGGTGGTGAAGAAAGAAATCATAAAATGGTTGGATGACGGGGTTGTCTACTCCATTGCCGATAGTCCTTGGGTGAGTCCGGTGCAATGTGTGCCAAATAAAGAAGGCATGACCGTGATTCAAACTGACAAAAATGAACTCATCCCAATGAGGACGGTGACCGGGTGGAGAGTTTGCATGGACCACTGGAAGCTCAATAGTGCTACTTACAAAGACCATTTCCCTATGCCTTTTATTAATCAAATGCTTAATCGGCTAGAGGGAAGGTCATTTTATTGCTTCATGTATGGTTACTCTGGCTACAACAAAATCAACATCGCCTTTAGAGGACCAAGAGAAGACGACATTCACATGTCCGTACGGGACCTTTGCTTTTAGCCGGATGCAATTTGGGCTATGCTATGCCCTAGCTACTTTTCAACAAGGCATGATGTCCATCTTTTTGGACATGGTGGAGAAATTCTTAGAGGTATTCATGGATGACTTCTCTATAATTGGTGATTCCTTTGAGCATTCCATGACAACCTTAGGCAAGTGCTGAAAAGATGCGAGGAAACAAACCTTGCGCTCAATTGGGAAAAATGTCAGTTCATGGTAGACGAGAGTATGGTTCTTGGCCACAAAATCTCCAAGAAAGGCATAGAGGATTATTGGGCAAAGATCGAAATCATTTCCATGCTTCCACCTTCTACTTCGGTAAAAGGTGTTCGGAGCATTTTGGGGCATGCCGGTTTTTACGGGCGATTTATCAAGGACTTCTCAAAAATCGCAAGTCCCATGTGCTAGATCCTTGGAAAGGATGCTAAGTTCGAGTTCGCTGAGATGTGCCCCAAAGCTTTTGAGGAATTGAATGCAAGGCTCACCACGACACCTATTATTGTCACACCTGATTGATCTCTTCCATTTTAACTCATATGTGACGCCAGTGGGGTGGCTATTGGAGCAGTGCTTGGTCAATGGTATAACAAGGTTCTTTATCCTGTCTACTACACAAGCAAGACACTCAATGGCGTAAAAATGAATTGCACTATAACTGAGCAAAAACTGCTTGCTATTGTCTATGCTTTTGAAACATTCCTGGCCTATTTATTGGGATCCAAGGTGATAGTCTACACCGATCATGCTGCGCTTTGATACCTTATGGTGAAGAAGAATGCTAAACCAAGACTGATCAGATGGGTTCTTTGGTTACAAGAGTTTCACTTTAAAGTCAAAGAGCGGAAAGGAATAGAGAATCAAGTTGCCGATCACTTATCTAGGCTTGGAGAGCAGGGAGACTAAAAAAAGTTCTTGAAATTAATGATGCCTTTCCAAATGAACACTTATTGGCAATATCTAGCACCTCCACTCGTTGGCATACCAACATCGGTAACTTCTTGGTTAGTGACCTTCTCCCCAACGGATTGGAAGCTTATCAAGAGAAAAGTTCTAACGGGAGTGTAGGCAATACTTCTGGGAGGAACCCCTTTTTATTCTGGATTTGCACCGATAACATCATTCAGCGTTGTGTTCCAGAAGATGAGGTAATTCAAATTCTTAAAGCATGTCATGACTCCCCAGTTGGGGCTCACCACAGTGTAAAGTATTGTAGCAAAAGTGCTTGAATGTGGCTATTATTGGCCATCGATCAACCAAGATGCAAACCAAATGGTCAAGGCATATGGTCGATGTCAAAGACAAGGGTCAATTTCTAGAAGGCATGAGATGCCTATGAACTTTGTGATGGAGATCGAGATCATTGATATGTGGGGGATAGATTTCATGGTCTCCCTTCGTAAGCTCTTACGGCAGGCCATATATCTTGGTGGCAGAAGATTATGTCTGCAAATGGATCGAGGTAATTGCCTTGATGGACTATGAGGAAATAACCGTAACCGCCTTCTTGAAGAAGAACATATTTTCTCTGTTTTGAACCCCAAGGACCATCCTTAGTGATGGTGGTTCTCACTTTTGCAACAAAGCTTTTGCCGGGTTGCTCGAAAAATATGGAGTTAAGCACAAGGTGGCCATCCCTTATCATCCTCAGTCAAGCGGTCAAGTTGAAGTCTCCAACCGGAACATCAAAAACATTCTAGCAAAAACTGTTAATGCAAACATGAGCGACTGGTCAAAGAAGCTGGATAATGCACTGCGGGCCTATCGAGCGGCATTTAAGACACCTATTGGCACCTCATCGTATCGATTGGTTTTTGGTAAGGCTTGTCCCTTGCTAGTGGAACTTGAACACAAAGCCATGTGGGCATTGAAAAATTTAAATCTTAACTGGCCGAAGTTGCTAATCCAAGGATGACACAACTCAACGAGATGGAAGAGTTTCGTTTTCATGCCTACGAGAATGCATCCATGTATAAAGAAAGAATGAAGTTTGATCGTGACAAGAAGATTTTGAAACGGGAATTCAAATCCAGTGGCTTGGTCATACTCTTCAACTCAAGATTGAAGTTCTTTCCAGGTAAACTCAAATCCAAATGGTCTGGCCCGTTCAAAGTTGTGAGTGTGTCTACCTATGGCTCTATTGAATTAGAATCCGACGATGGTACTCAGACTTTGAAAGTAAATGGACAAAGGGTCATGTATTACCTCAGAACCAATGGATAAAGGCAACTGGTAAAACAATTCGCACTCAAGGATGGTCCTGTACCAATCCCCACCACTGATTAGCCAAAATAGAGGCAACATCATCGTGCCGCGACGTTAAATCAAGCGCTTCTTGGGTGGAAATCCTTGTGTTGGTAACATTTTCTTGGTTAGATTTTAATTTTGGTAGGTCTATTTGTAAGTTTTGAACAATTTGACATGAGTGTTAGAATGCATGTTACCCAAAATACAAAAGAATAGGGTGCAAAGGCGGAGGAAAAACGAAGGAAAGCAAGCAGAGCTTTAGCTGTGTTATGTGGCAGCATATGTGGCTGCATAAAGGGTTCGCAGACCGCATAATGGTCATATCCACAAGCAGAACACCATTTAAATTGGGCCTTAAAATGCGGAGAAAATTCAACTTCTGCGGCCCGCAGAATCATTCTACGCCCGCTGAGTGCATCGCAAATCTGTTGCGCACCACCCAGGTATTAAACCCTACTTCTTTCTCTCTCTCATTTCCATCTATCGTCTCTATTCTCACACACCCATGCACAAAACATAACACAAAATAAAAAGACAGAAAAATAAAAAGAAATTGAGAAGAAAGGCTCACCTTGCTCGCGATTCACACCAAAGTGGCTTACTCGATCGTTTGACATCTGGTATGTAAATTTCCAACATTTATCTTGCTCAGTTAAGTTAAATATTATCGTGTGCTTTCACTCACCTTATTCTCCCCTCTCATCCATGATACCCTTCTTTATCTACCCAACTTCTTGTCTTTTGTACTGGGAATCGACTTTGGGGGAAAATATGTGCTGTGGGCCTATCAAAATTTGGGGGTAGAATTAGGGGGACTAATTAGAGTATGGGAGTTGGAGATTTGCGACAATTTGCATTAGGTATTGTGAGGCTGAGCATGAAATCGACCTGATGTTGAGTATGTGTAATGGTCTCTCAAAATTTGAGCATCAGCTGCTTAGTATTGCATAAATGTTGCCTGTGAGTGAGTTTTTAAGTGGATAAGATGATCTTTGTGGTCCGTAGAGTCATTGCATTCTGTATGCTTGGGAGTTTCGCAGAAACCAATGTGCGATTGAGTCCGAGGCTGCAAAAATAGTTTGTGGACCGCATAATGGTCGTAGAAATAAGCAGAATCAAGCTTAAGATCAAAGTTCAAAATGCGATCGATCTGCAATCGTAAACTTGATCTTCGACCACTTCTGCGGCCTGCATAATTTTTTTTGCTTTTGATGGCTATCTTCTACGTTATGGTTTGCGTTTTGCAAAGTTGTTCTACGATCACATAACTACTTGCAGAACATTTTGTGTCCTTCATTTCTCTGCCGTCTGTTAAACGTGCCCTACCATGTACTCACTCCTCGTTAATTGGCAGCAATGGCACCAAAGAAATCCTTAGCATCGCGCACACCCACCACTCGAGGAAAGAGAAGGGCTACAACTATAAGCTCACACTCACAGCAATCCCAATGCAAACAACCTGGCACATTCAGAAATTCATCAAAGCCTACCTCCCAGTCTTAAGAGGAGGAGGCACAGCTTGACCTTGTGCGACCAGTTGACCTCCATGCTGAAGCACGCAAAAAGAGTGATGAGGATCTCAGGTTTAGGATTACCGGCTCTTGGACTCTGTATAGAGATAGCCTAGAAAAAATAAAGATCCTCCAAGAAAAGCAGCTGAGTTTGAACGATCTTATAGAACACTACCCCTATGTGCTAGAAAACATCACAAAAAAGGGATAGGAGTTCATTACTAAGGTTCCGGGGGAGTACAACGAGACGTTTGTTAGGGAATTTTATGCTGCATCTAAGAACTCAGAACAAAAGAGAAACCATAGATACTTGAACTCTTTCTTAGTTCGAGGTGTTGAAATACTCTGTGATCCCCAATCAATCAATGATGTATATTTCAAAGAGTGGGAGCCAGGCATGGCAGAATTTGACGCAAAGATTACAAATAAGGAATCTGTGTGTGCTTGGGTAGCCTCTTTCATAACCAAGGGAAATCCACCTTGGATTGCACCGCGCCAGAAGATTCACAAGAGGGATTTCACCCAAGAAGGCCAGTATTGGCTATGTTTTGTCTTTTCTCGTATAATGCCTATGAGAAATGAGACCGACATCAGTATCGAGAAGGCGATCCTCATTGCTTGCATCATGTCGGTATCAAGATTGATGTGGGAGAGCTTATATTCCATGCGATTGGGGTCCGAGCAAACCAGAAAGAAACATCGCTCCCTTTTCCATGCTCAATCCATGCTTTGTGTAGAGGCGCGTCGGTTCCTCCGTTCCCCACACATGACCCCATAGAAAAAGCTGTTCAGGACATTGACATCACTTGGCACAATGATGCTTTGGATAATGTGGTTGAAGATCCACCAGAGCAATCACTCACTCTCCTTCTGGCCTCGTCCGCCTCAGCAACACTTGCTGCCTCGTCAATGTTGGACACTTCTTCTGCACCAGCTACCTCCACATCTACTCCTAGACCAGCCACTGTGGCACTGTATGTTTCACTGCCTGCACTCTCCAAGCTTGGTCTTCTGGCACAACATGCAAATGCCAAAGTAGACAAATTGACAAAAGAACTTCCATTGCTTATCCAGTAGGCATTGACCCCTATCCAAACCTCAGTCAGTGATCTTCAAAAGCAACATCTATCATATGAGGATGGACTCAAGCACTTTGAAGCTCGCTTTGAGAAGGTTGTGCGAGGTGGAGATGGGGACATGCCTCAACTCAAAAAGGATGTAGCTGAGCTCAAGTCAGAGCTGCATAAGATGAAAACACTTGAGTTTGATTTGAGCAACCTTCTTCCAATGGAAGGGGAGCAGGGCACTGGCACCTCCCACGTACCAAGCCTCGATCTGGATTTCACAAACCTCCTATCATCTGTGGAAGCACATGGTACTGACATCTCACAAGCTCCGAGTTACGTTGCACACACCGATGATCATTTAGATGAAGAATCTGGAGAATCTCATGAGGAAACTGATGAGGAGTAGATACTTGAGGAGGGTGATGATCAGAGGGGCAACAGAGGCAAACAGGTTGCCATTTCTACAGATGAACTGGGTGAGGAGGAAGTGGATGTCATCTCACACTCCCTTGCTGATATGGTTGCCAAGGCTATTACCACGACCACACAGCCATCATTGGGAGAGGCCAGCAGCTCCCAGGTCCAGGACTCGGCTCTGCAACTGGCAGAGCTTCCTACTTTGGTCTTGGAAACCGCTGTCCAGTTAGAGGCTCCACCCACAACTTCCACAGTGTCATCTCCCACCCACGGCAGCCTTAGATATTCCGCCCACTATCCAGTCAAAGGATGCACCCACTGCCTCCACAGTGTCAGCTCCCGGCCCCACGACCGCCTAAGATATTCCAACCCCTCCAAGCGCCTAGTGTGCCCCTAAACTTTGCTCTTACTTTCTCAATGCACCGGGGACAATGCATGCTCTTAGATTGGGGGTGGGGTAGTCAATTTTTGCAAGTTGTACATAAATCTTAGTCTTAATAATGTTGATTTGTGTATAGTAATGAATTCCCCTTTGTTTTTCTTTGCCGGGTTCTTTTCCAAGGGTGTAATAGTAGAACCATGGTCGTAGCATAAAACGTTTTGACTTGTTTGGTGCTTTCATTCTAGATTCAAGCATGTGATATGTTTTTGTGGAATAAATTGCACCCTTCAAATTTTGAAAATAAACAGTTAGTCATTCTTCTGAAATCGAGGCTCGCTCTTTGACTTTTTGCTTATCTAGAATCTCAAATATCATGTGATGAAGCATTGAATTGTCTTGTATTCACTTGAGGGCTGAAATTATGTCAATTTGAGCAGTTCATGCAACGTGAGTGGTGAGAATATGTGTAAATAATGCATGTGCTCAACTTGTAATATCTAGAACTTGCCCGGTTGGTTCCTCAATGCAAATCTCAGGTTGATGAGTGGGTGTCGAAATGATCTTAGGCTCTCTTTGTGGTTGCTAACTAGTTTTTGACCAATTGACCTCCCTGGTGCATTTATTATCCTAGTTATCCCCCGTTGAGCCTTTAACCTTTTATTTGGCTTCTATATTACAAACTTTTACTCTTTTGTGAAATAATCCACTCTTTTGAACCCGTCCCTCCTTGAATGTTGAGTTCGAGGCTAAAAGCCTAAGTTGGAAGTGTTGGTATCAATTTGGAAATGGTGAAGATGTACATTGTGTGTAGAAGCATATATCTCAAAGTTGTTTATATGAAGATACTCAAGCTCCAAAAGAAAAGGAAAAGAAAATATTTGTATAAAAAAAGTGTAAAGTCTTACGAAATTTAGAGAGATACTTTGAGGTGGTTCTATGTTGATAACTAGAGGTCAATAAGGACTATGTGGTTTAGAATAAGTGAAGTGCAAAAAAGAAAAAATGTGTGTAGCGTTCAAGGAAGGTACAGTGACTATATTCCCAAATAGTCATCCAAACCATTCCGAAGCCTACACCAAAACCCTTAAAAAGTCCTTTTTGATCTACAACCTATTATTCTTGATGTAGCAATGAGTTAAAATAAGGACAAACATATGGACTGATACTTGTAGCAATTAGCCTTCTTTCTGTGTGCAAGAGTGTTTGATTGTATCCCCTGTACATATGTGTCGAGTATTGGATTTTCTTTGATGTGATTATGCTCGAATTGCAAGATTTAGCAGATGTTAGGCTTCTTAAAGTAGGATACAAGTGCATATCTAGTTATGGGTGGAACTCTGTCATTGCTCTTGATGCTCGAAGCTCACAAACTGAGTATTTGAATTGTTAAATGATCTTTGTCTTCAAAGAAGGGTAAATATAAGATGTAATATGCTTGTTAGCTAACAGTCAGCACCATCTATAGTCACTGTTGCTTTGTGATCAGTCGGAAGTAGATTAGTATTTGGTAGGTTGAGTTTTTAGTTGCTTGAGGGCAAGAAATAGTCTAAGTTGGGGGTGTTGATGTGCCGTAGAAATGCGGCACTTTTGATACTAATTACATATACTTTAGCTCATCTTTTAAAGCATTATAGGTAATTTCTTGTGTAGTTTTTGTGTTTTGTAGGAAACTAGATTTGAAGAGCCAAGAACATGAAAATGATGACAAAAACCCATGGAAAGGCAGAAATGCGGCAGGTCTGCAACTGCAAAAGTGATGTGCGGACTGCAGACCCATCGCAGAGTGAAGCAGACCATCCCAATTTCTGAGAGTCAAGTTTGCGATCCATTCTGCGGTTGCATAACTCTTGTGCGGACTGCATAGTGATTGCACAAATGCAAAAGGAGTTCCAGTGAAGATGAATTTACGGTACATTATGCAGTCGCGAAACCAATATGCGGACCACATAACCAAAATGCGATGGAAAAATGAAAAACTTTGTGAACAATTCTACAGCGAAATGAAGATGTGCGGACCGCAAAAGCGTTCTGTGACCCATTATGCGGTCGCAGACTTGATCTGCAGTTGTCATTTTTGTCACTTTTTGACCATGACTTTTAGACCATTATAAATAGAATGGTTGGGGTTTTTGTGGACCATCTTGTCTGCAAAAGAGGCTACACATAGAGCATTGAATACACCATTATTTGGGAAGTTTTTAAGAGAGAATCCAAGACTTTGTCCTCTTTGTAAACTTTATAACATTATTTATTACTTTGTTCTTGTATTCTAGTATGAGTAGCTAACTTTAAATACTAAGGTTGTGGACCCTAAGTGGGTGTAATGTTAATGGGTGTTTACCATTGAATATATATATAATGGTTGGTTCATTTCTATTAATTTCTCATGCTTCATTTATAGTTGATGGTTGCAAACATTGACTAGTGCCATTTCACTCTATCTTTAGTTGGAAAAGTGGGTTAGGGTTTGGTAGAATTGGATAGCAAGAACTCAAGGCTTTAAACCTTGTTTAATAGAATTGCTTAGGGATAAGTGGGTTCTACTTGACATAAATTTGTTATTCTTAATTGTAACGCTTTTTATATTTAGGAAAATCACAAAGAGGAAATACTACCTAATTATTGGAAAGTATTGGGTAATCATTTAGGAACACTTGCATATCAAAGGACCTTCCATTAGAAATATATTATATTAACACCGATAGTATTACATTCCATTGATAGGGGCACAACCTTGATTTCTTAATCAAATTAATCAAATTCTCTTAGCAAAATATAGCTTTTCTTGGCAATTCACAATTACAAAACTCTTTTTAAACTAACGGAGTAGAACTACGGCTTAAGTCATGTTTCACACTATTCAAGTAACCTTTTCACACCTATTCCCCATGGGATTCGACCACAACCTAGTTGGGTTATTATATTTGACATCGACCGCCTTACACCATTAATATAGGTGTAATTTGAGCATATCACTTAACAAGCTTGGTATCAGAGCCTAAGGTTTTAAAGTGTCCTAGGATGTCTCGGAGTCGTGTCTAGTAGAGTCCTTCTTATCGGTGTGTCATTGACCACATCTAGAATTAGGAGGCTACTTAGGCATTTAGGAATAATACCCTTATTTGATGTTCTAGATCGTGCGATAGAGCTGATTGTAAGACTGTTCCTCCACTAACTCGTGCATTATTCTAATTTTCAGTATATGGCGTCTAGGAAGAAAGCAAGAGTTGTCCAAGGAGCCAATGCCACCCCAGGTTTGGCAGTTGATTCTGTATCTAATAATGCGGGTGAGCACCCGAGGGGTGAGGATATTCCCCCGGCTACTACACCGCGTGATTCTACTACTCCTGCTCTAACTGCACCAGTCCCTACTCCTACTGAGGGTGCATCTATTCCACCTCCAGCCCCAGTCTCCAGTCCCGCTGTTTCTGTTGGGGATCTTAAGGGAGCCATTCAGATGTTGGCTCAGATAGTGGCTTCCTAGGCCCAGAGATCGAATGTTGCAACTACTTCTTCCAGTCAGCCAGGGGATTTCACTAGTTCCAGAGTTAACATATTTCTTTTGTTGGATCCTCCAGTGTTCACAGGTACTGATCCTGCGGAGGACCCCCAGGACTTTATTGACGAGATGCAAAAGACCCTCCGAGTGATGCGTGCTACCAAGAGGAGGGAGTGGAGTTGGCCTCCTAGCGCATGCAAAGGGGTGGCCTATTCTTGGTTTGAGATGTGGGAGGACTCCCGTGAGGAGGGGAGCCCTTTGGCGAGGTGGAGTGAGTTTGCTGACTCCTTCATTGACCATTTCTTGCCTGCCGAGATTAAGGCGGCCCATGCTACTGATTTTGAGAGCCTGAAGTAGCATATCATAAGTGTGTGGGAGTACCATATGAAGTTCGCGTGCCTGTCCAAATATGCCATTTACATGTTGCCCACTATGGAGTCAAGAGTGTGTTGATTTGTGTAGGGCCTCTTCCCCTTGGTTATTAATGAGGGTGCTACAGCTGCCTTGAATTCTTATATGAACTATGAGAAGATGGTGACATTTTCCCAAGCCACGGCCACCCGCAAATTGAAGAATATAATGAAGCGAGAGGGTAGCAATAAGGCCCGGTCCGCATGCAACTTTGGTGGTTCTTCCGATGGTGGTGGTAATAGGACAGTATTCATGGGAGGTTTGTCAGGGACATCCCAGTCCTTTGCTCAGTCTTCGGTCAATGCACAGCTAGTAGGGCCCAGTCAGCAGCAGTGGAGCCATTTTAGGCTCAATCAGGGCAAAAGGGGATCCTACTAGCAAAGTCAACATGGAGGGAGATTCCAGCAGCAGCGGAGGCCCACATGCCCTAGCTGTGGAAAGATGCATTTTGTGGCTTGCTTCACGGACAAAACCATATGCTACGGGTACCGTATGAAGGGTCACATTCAGAGGGATTGTCATTCCTCCCGCCAGAGTGCGAGCAGGGGTACGACGCAGCCAGCAAGTTCTGTAGCTACTACATCCACATCACCTCCTACAGCTCGAGACACTCCAGCACTCGCAGGGCGTGGTGTAGTCAGGGGTGGTGCACAGAGTTCGGGAGGACCTAGTCGTTTCTATGCTGTGAGTGGTCTCCAAAGTTCAGAGGCTTCTCTAGATGTTGTCATAGGTATATTGGCCGTCCAATCTCATGATGTATATGCTCTTATTGATCCCAATTCCACTTTGTCCTATGTCACTCCTTATGTTGCTATGGAATTTGGGATAAAAATGAAACATCTTCATGAGTCGTTCTCCGTATCTACTCTGGTTGGTGAATCTAATATGGCCGCGCGGGTTTATAGGGATTGTGTTGTCACGGTGAGTGGTCGGGACACCATGGCCGATCCCATTGAACTAGGAATGGTTGATTTTGATGTAATAATGGGGATGGACTGGCTTTATTCTTGTTTTGCCAAGCTTGATTTCCGAACTAGGACTGTTAGGTTTAAATTCCCAAATGAATCAGTTATTGAATGGAAGGGGGTTGATGTAGTGTCGAAGGGTAGGTTTCTTTCCTACCTTAAGGCCACGGAGATGATCAATAAGGGGTGTATTTACCATTTGGTCTGGGTTACAGACATCGATGCTGAGGTACCTTCTCTTGAGTCCGTGCTAATGGTGAATGAATTTTTGAAGGTCTTTCCTAATGAGCTCCTTGGGATCCCACCAGACAAGGATATTGATTTTGGGATTGATGTGATACCATGCGCGCAACCTATATCTATTCCACCCTACATAATGGCACCGACATAATTGAAGGAATTAAAGGAGCAGTTAAAGGACTTGATAGAGAAGGGTTTCATCTGGCCGAGTGTGTCGCCTTGGGGCGCATTGGTTCTCTTTGTAAGGAAGAAAGATGGGTCATTGAGAATGTGTATTTACTATCGGCAGCTCAACAAGGTCATGGTCTAGAATCAGTACCCACCGCCAAGGATAAATGACTTGTTTGACAAATTTCAGGGTGCTAAGTACTTCTGCAAAATTGATTTAAGTTCCAGGTATCACCAATTGAAGATCAGGGAACATGATATCCCGAAAACTGCTTTCAGGACCCGATATAGGCACTTCAAATTTCTGGTAATGTCCTTTGGGCTAACGAATGCCTCGACAACTTTCATGGATCTTATGAATCGAGTGTTCAAGCCTTTTCTCGACTCCTTTGTGATAGTGTTTATTGATGATATTATTGTATATTTACGAAGTCGAGAGGACCATGCCGATCATCTTAGGGTAGTTCTGCTGACTCTATATCAGCACAAGTTGTATGCGAAGTTTTAAAAGTGTGAATTTTGGCTTGAATCTTTCGCATTCTTGGGTCATGTCGTCTCCAAAGAAGGAATTAAGGTTGATTTGCAGAAGATCGCAACTGTGAAGAATTGGCTGATGCCTATAACTCCAATAGAGATTCGTAGTTTCTTGGGCTTAGCTGGGTATTACAGAAAGTTTGTGGAGGAGTTCTCTACTCTTGCCTCCCCATTGACTAAATTGACGCAGAAGGCAGTTAAATTCCAACGCTCAAATGCTTATGAAAAGAGCTTCCAAGAGTTGAAATAAAATTGAATACGACACCGATGTTCACCTTATCAGAGGGTACAGATGGGTTTGCAGTATATTATGATGCTTCGAGAAGCGAACTAGGGTGTGAATTGATGCAACATGTCAAGGTGATCGCTTATACCTCTAGGCAACTCAAGAATCATGAGAAGAATTATCCAACACATGAGTTAGAGCTTGCGACGATGGTTTTTTGCATTCAAGATTTGGCATCATTATTTGTATGGGGTCCACGCAGATATATTCACGCACCATAAGAGCCTTTAATATATTTTCAAACAGAAGGAATTGAATCTGAGGCAAAGAACATGGCTTGAGTTGCTCAAAGACTACGACATCGATATTCTCTGTCATTAGGGAAAGGCTAATGTTGTGGCAGATGCTTTTTGCCGGAAATCTATGGGTAGTTTTGCTCACTTGGAGGCATATCAAAGGCCGTTTGCCAAGGAAGTTCATCCGTTAGCTAATATGGGGGTTCGTCTTACGGACTCTAGCGAAGGAGGGGTAATTGTGCAAACTAGGGCCGAATCAACGCTTGTTGTGGAAGTCAAGGAGAAGCCATGGCTGCTGATATCTCTCCCCAGCCTTTGGCTGTGGGAGAGACAAATCCAATCTCTAATATAACAACACATAATCCCAATCCAAAACAATCTTACGCAGCGACGATTCATAAAAAATAATCGGCCGCGACGACATCGAAAACAGAACTCCGTCCAGTTTCTGTCATCCATGGAGAACCTACTGTGGAATTCACCATAGATGAGGTAAATGAGTTCATTCGAGAAGAAGGACTGCACCAAGCAGTCGTTTTGAAGTTTTCTCATGGAAAACCAGAAATGCAAGAGATTCGGCGATTGTTCTCGATGCAATTTGAAGTGCAAGGAGGCTGTAACATCGGACTGCTTGAGTTTTGACACCTACTAGTTCGTTTCAATTTATATACTGACTATGTCCAGTTCTTGTCGAAATCGACTGGATGTCTTAAAACCAAAGGAGCTGAATATTTCTTCAGAACCTTTCCATGGACTTTTCAGTTTAATCCGAAAGAACAAACATCCATGGCTGTCGTGTGGATCTCATTGCCAGCTTTGCCACCTAATTTCTTTGCAAAGAAATTCTTACTGTCTATCGCCTCTGCGGTGGGTAAAGCACTTGCAGTAGACAAGGCAACACAAGAGAGAACCAGACCGAGCACTGCTAGGGTCAAGGTTCTGCTCGATTTGTTAGACGAGCATCCTAACAAGGTTAAGTTGCGCATCATCGACAAAGCTACTAGGAAAGCTATTGCTTATTACCAACAAATTTTTTATGACAATCTGCCAAAGTATTGTGCTTGTTGCAAACATCAAGGGCATGACGAAAAATCTTGTCGATTCTTGAAAATAAAATCTGGAGAGGAAGGCTTTTTAAACACTTTTGATCCCAAGCTGCCAGTGGCTAATAAGAGCACTGTCGAACAGCTAAAAGGGGATGCGAGAAACCTTTTGAATGCCAAAAGAGTGGGTAAAAGTGTGGTTCCAAAAGACCTTTTGAATGCCAACAGTAGCAAGTCGCAGGAGCAGCAAATTGCTGTACACAGTGATGAGATTGCAGGTAGTAGGAATTTGGTTGCTGGTTTTTATGACAATACAGCTGCATTGGCAGATAACAGGCCAGCTGATGACATGGTAGTTAGGAAGGGGAAACTCAATGCTGCAACAGATATCCCTGCCTCTAAGATTTTTGCAAGATTGCACATAGCTACAACTACTGCTGGTGCTGTGCACACTATTAATGTTCGACCTGCTGGTTTTGGACAGACAGGGAATGACAAACATAATAGTGAATCGCATGTGTCAGCTGAAGTACACCAATTGGATATTCAAAACCAGATCACTGGTTCACATGTTGACTCCCAGACCTTTGGGAGCAAAAATAATGTTCTTAACTCCTTATCTGGGGAACGTAAAACTGGTCCTAAATTTGATGTTGATAAGGGACAACATACAATAAAAAAAAAGGAAGTTTGGACTATTGTAACACCAAAAATATCAACTTCAAAGACTGCTGTTTCGCAAAGACAGCAGAGCTCAGGTGTTCGACCAAAGGTCGCCAGCGATGTAGTCAACTCAAATATGTTCGATGCTCTGGATCTCAATATTGATGGACAACCTGTTTTCACAACACAAAATGAAAATATAATGTCCAAAGAAATTGTTCCATGTTCCAGCATTGCAAATGAAGGTCTGGGCAATCGTATTTTGGGAATGGAATTGGATGTTCAACGAATTGCCTCAAAGACAAATTTGGAGGAGGAACTGTCGGGCAACAGTACCAATGTGCCCACATTGCATTTATCGAGTCCTTAGGTTGAAAAGATCATAAAGGATGCCCAAAATGCAATGATAGTGCATACCAATATGGTGGGACAACCATTAGTCACATTGAACACCACCGTCTTTGAAATACCTTCACAGTCGGAGCATTCTTTTGGTGAACATGGAGAGTCTGGGCAGCTTGATTTGTGTGATCAAGTTGACGATGAAGAAGAGGACTGGAGGGATGACGACGACGGGGATTCGACTGATTATGTTGTCTTTGAGAGCAGTGGTGATGACATGGTAGCTTCGCCAACTTTGCCAAATAGCAAGCTTAACTTGAATGCTCCTGCCTTTATTCCTTGAAATGCAGCAACTGTATCGACAAAACAAAATACAGCAGCTCACAAAAAGACTAGACAGCAGCTGCAGCATCACATAGACCCTTCAGCAGGTGCACCAACAACTGCTAAGCATCGTCCAGATAGTGCGCACAAAGATAGTTTGGAGGCTTTGTCTGTAGTAGCACCAGCTGCGCAAAAGTAGCATGCACCTTCAGAAGCTGGGCAGCTACAACAAGCCCGAACAAGTAGTCCACGGCAACTGAGCACAGGCAGCCCGGTGCTCTCGAAAGCAGTGACAATCACAAAATCTGGGCAGCATCAGAACCAGCACACAGACAGTCCAGTGCTCACTCTAGATGCACCGACAGTCAAAGAGCAGCAACCTTGCATGAGCAGTCCAGTGATCTCTAATGCAGTGACACAAAAACTGGGCAGCTGCAGCAGCAACTTCGGAAAGACATGCCAGTTAACATGAGTCTAGTGACTAAGGTAGTTGGACAGCAGCAGCTTCAGAAACAATTTAGTATAAGCAGCACAGTGATATCTCCAGAAGACAGAATGCTATTAGACGCATTGCAGCAACAGGAGACTCGAACGAGCAGTCAAATGGATGGACAACAGCAGCAGCAACATAACATAAGCAACCCAGTGCTCTCGAAATCAGTGACAACCAGAAAATTTGGGCAGCATCAGAATAAGAAAAAAGACAGTCTAGTTCCCTCACTGGACGTAGTAACAGTCCAACAGCAACAACCGTGCATAAGTTGTCCAGTGATCTCAGAGGCAGTGACAAATAAAAAAACTGGGCAGCAGCTTCCCAAAGACATGACAATTATCACGAGTCCAGTGACTTCAACAGCTGGAGAGCAGCAGCGTCAACAACAGCTTCATAGAGGCAGCCCAATGATATCTCCAGAAGACAGAATGCTCTTAGATGCATTGGTAACCTCTAATACTACTTCACAAGCTCCTACTGATATGGCCATGAACAGTGAGGAAGTAAATGTTAGGCGGCTTCCAATGAGAGATGCGAAGCAAAAACGTGATGTTGCAACCACGTCAACAAAGTCCCGCCGATCAAAACTAAAGTCATGAATTTTGAATATTTTTTGAAAAGGTGGGAGGAAGAAGATAAAGTGTTTCAAATTGAAGAAATCATAACATTTGACAAGGAGGGGCAATTTTATAAGTCTTACTACTTTTTAATATGTCATTTTGTTAGCATTATCATATGTAATATCATCATAGAGTGTATTATAAACTCTATGATGATCATACAATATTTGGTTCTCGCAAGTTCTTTCTTTCTACATGCTTGCTAATAGGTGGGGCTTTTTATTTGCCTCAATAGGATTTGTAAGGTAAGGTTTAGCTCGGTATGTGTTTGCTTAGCTCCTATGCCTTTGGATACACCCGAACGGGTATTAGATTATATGCCCTCGTGAGACTTTGCTGGCAGCTACACCATGACTCCTCTACATGAGGCTGCCGTGGAGGCAATGTGAGGCGCAGAGGAGTAATTATATAGCCAAGGCATATAGGCTACACTACTCGAGCTTTTGTCCCCCTTACTTGTACTTTTCCTTTGTGGTTTGTTTCTATTATTAATAAAATCTTATACTTTACCCCAAAAAAAAAGTAGTACGATGATCCGTTGTTGGTACAGTTGAAGGAGGGGATTCATAAACATAAGACTATGAATTTTTCTCTTGGCATGGATGATGGTACGCTAAGGTAACAAGGGTGATTATGTGTTCCAAATGTAGATGGTCTCCTGTAAAGAATCATGACCGAGGCTCACACTTCTAGGTATTCCGTGCACCCAGGATAGACAAAGATGTATCATGATCTTAAGGAAGTCTACTGGTGGAATGATATAAAGAGGAATGTAGCGAACTTTGTGGCAAGATGTCCAAATTGTCAGCAAGTGAAGGCCGAACACCAAATGCCCGGTGGGTTGGCACATAACATAGAAATTTCGATGCGGAAATGGGAGGTGATGAATATGACTTTGTGGTGGGACTACCTCACACTCCTTGCAAGTTCGATTTGATTTGGGTGATTATGGATCAACTCATGAAATCAGCACACTTCTTACCTGTTAAGGCTACCGACACAGCGGAACAATATGCTCAGTTGTATATAAAGGAAATAGTTAGGTTGCATGGCACTCCAGTTTTTATTCTCTCCGACCGTGGGGCACATTTCAAACCTAATTTTTTGAAGAAATTTCAGCAAGGAACCGACGGGCATGCAGAGAGGACCATTCCGATGCTTGAGTATATGTTGCGTACTTGTATTCTCGACTTCAAGGGTAGCTGGGATGATCATTTTCCACTAATAGAATTTGCCTACAACAACAATTATCATGCTAGCATTCAGATGGCGCCATTCGAGGCTCTATATGGTACGAGATTTAGATCTCCCATTGGATGGTTCCAGTTTTGGGAATCGTTGTTGATAGGGCCAGACCTCTGCATCATGCTATGGAGAAAGTTAAGATCATTAAAGAATGGTTGAAAATTTCCCAGAGTCATCAGAAGTCCTATTCGGATGTACATCGTAGGGATTTGGAGTTCTAAGATGATGATTGGGTATTCTTGAAAGTTTCCCCCACGAAGGGTATAATGCGGTTTGGTATGAAAGAAAAATTGAGTCCGAGGTATGTCGGACCGTAAAAAATCATTTAGAGGATTGGTCAGGTGGCTTACATGTTAGAACTACCTCTAGAGATGTCTTTAATTCAGCCAGTGTTTCATGTATCCATATTGCAGAAAATGGTTGGAGATCCGTCGCTTATTATTTCGGTTGAGACTATAGAGGTTAATGAGCAATTGACTTACGAAGAGATTCTAGTTGCCATTCTTGATAGGCAAGTCTGAAAGCTGAGAAACAAAGAGATTGCCTCCATGAAAGTGCTTTGGCAAAACCAACAGGTCGAAGAGGCCACCTGTGAAGCCGAGGAAGAGATGAAGAAGAAGTATCCTCATTTGTTTGAATAGCTATGTAGTTTCTACAAATTATGTTTCCCCTGTACAACTTATGTTAAGGATACTCCTTTTTGGTAATGTAACATTTACGACATTGTGGTCGGTAATGTTTCCATGCTGTTTTACATCGTTGTGTTATGATTATGCTATTAGGACTGGTTTTGGGATTCTCTGGCAGGTGGATAGGCTCGATTACAGGGGAGACTCTGGAAAATTAGGGAGTTAGTCAAAATTTGGAACTACTGGTCTGTGAAGTATCAGTTGGGTCACATTGGATGCTAATGCCAGATTTTGATCCTCATTCGAGGATGACTGATCCTAAGCGGGGGAGGATGTATGGCCCTGTAAAATTTCACCTAAAACCCAGGGATTCGTGGTGTTGAGGTAGGATAATGTATTTGGGTTGAACAATGCGTGAGTTGAAGAAAAATTGTTGCAGAACATGGCGTTTCTGCGGTCCATTATGTGACCGCAGAACTACTCTGCGGACCACAGATCTGCTGCAGAGTGAAGCAGATAAATGTCCAATTTTGAAGGTCATTTTGCGGTCAACTTTGCTAATTAAATTATGTGGAAGACGTGTACATGAGGTGACGAGTGTGAACACAGGCTTATATGTCAAAATTGACCGGTTTAGTCTCCTAGGCTGCTTTCATTTTATAATTGAAGTTGTTAGTACATGTTCTATCTTTTATTGTCAAGCTTAATCTTATATGTTTTAATTAAAGTTGTTACCTCTTTAATTGTCATGCTACCTCTTTTTATTGTCGAGTTATTCTTATTTGAGTTTTCATTACATGTTACCCCTTTTATTGTTAATTTGTCTTTATTTAAAGTCGATATCACTTGTTATCACATTCATTGTTGAGTGATTCTAATTTATCGCCATTATTATGTCATGACCCAAATTGGAGAGCCATGACTGGAACCCGGGCCATACCTGCCGAGCACCAACGCACATTTTATCTAACCTTTCTTATTATCTATAAGCGCCAACGAGATCAATATAAATGGTAGACATAAATCCTAAACAACCAACAATGAAAGATAATGGCATGAACATATATACCATGGGCCGACAAGGCTGTCATGAAGCTATGTATAAGGTACGAGCTGACAAGCTTCCATGAGAGACTATATAACAAACATCAGTCGACAAGGAAATCCAAACTATACATGAGTCGACACATGTCTATGAGCCTCTAAAGGAACATAAGTGCTGCAACAATGCCGGAACTGGGCCTCGACATACCCATAATGTCAATAGCATCACGGCAAGTCCGGAGAAAGGATCTCGTCAATAACTGCTAATCTGAGCAGGCTACTATGGTGGGGGAGCTTCGCCTACCTGTCTATCAGGACCTGCAACACGACATGCAGCATCCTCAAATAAAAAGGACGTCAGTACGAATAAAGTTCTGAGCATGTAAGGCAGGAAAGAATACGTTAGAATTGTATGTAAAGCAGGAAAACATACATAAACTTTTAAAACATACGCCTCTGTGGGCATCATCATCATATCATACTCGGCCCTAATAGGCTCGGTAAAAACGTACCCGGTCATCATATGGCTTGATAGAATCGTACCCGGCCACGTGGA
Organism: Nicotiana obtusifolia; assembly: GCA_002018475.1. NCBI lineage: Eukaryota > Viridiplantae > Streptophyta > Magnoliopsida > Solanales > Solanaceae > Nicotiana > Nicotiana obtusifolia. The sequence continues at coordinate 55,774 of MCJB01015950.1, forward strand.
GCTTGGTAAAACCCAACTGATCTGTGGTTGCATAATAGGTGCCGTACCCGGCCGACTATAGCGCGGCTCGGTAGAGAAAAATAGATACATATATATGATGTGTGCTGGACTCATTGGAATCACATTCTGAACCTTTCAGAGTAACGTAAGGTCGATATCCTCCGTACACGTTATTAGGACTAAATCTTCATCAAGAATCTTATAAGAATCAGGAAGTACCGACAACATCGATAATAGAAGAATAAGAGAAGTAACATCAACCTCAATTGTTCCATAAGAAGGGAAACAATGTAAGTACTGCTGGCTTCTAAGAGTGGAGTATCTTTTGGAAGCCTGTTCATTGCATTATGCACAATCGAAGTTGTGCAAAAGAAGGAAAGGGATAGTCTCACATACCTTGTATATACTTCCCAACCTCAAGCTATGAAAACGCCACGACTCCTTAGTCTACAATAAGAGAAATGACACTATCGTTATCGTTTAAGCGTCATAATTATTATGTATCAACCGTAACCTATTTTACGATGAAACGGACAACACCTCCCCTATTTATATGAATTCCCAAAAGTTAACACAATCACCAAACATCCCAAACACCATCAAAAATAAATATTGAGCCTCCCAAAATAGTCCACCAGCCAACAACAATACTAACAAGACTTTCGATATATATTTGACAAGTTCTAGCTTCAACGACTTAGACGAAACTTGGATAATATTAAATACATGTAGAGTAAGAGGTTCCTAACCTATAAACAAAACCAAAAACTCCAATTTTTCCTTAATTGACCACGAAATATCCCTCCAATGCTGCCACAAGAACAAGGAAGCGAAGCTAGCAATCAATTAGGGTTTTTCAGCACTAGAATCACTTTAGAAGACTTGAAATCACCTAGGGTTGATATTAAAACTTGAGAGAGTATTTTACAGAACATAAACAACTTAAAACAACGTCCTACACGAGCTGGAACAACACAAAAATCAGCAACAACAAGAAGAACAAGAAAATTACTAGTGCCACGGGATTCCTGACACTTGATTTGTGTTGTTTGTCCTTTGTTTTGGTCTTGGATCATGAGAGAACCTTGAGAGAGTTATATTAGGGTTCTAAGTTCTGAATACTGAAAACTAATGACTTAAAACGGGGTTGTGGCGTGTTATATTTATCCATATGTCTTAACCGCCTATGTGGGCCCTATAGAGAGCTGCTTGGCGCAGTCTCACGAAAACGCGAATATCTCTCAACTCTGAGATCGTATCGACAAACGATTTAATGTGTTGGAAACTAGACTCATAGATCTCCAATTTTCTAGGTAGATCACCCCCCAATTAAGAGTAAATTGGGACAAAAGTTTAATAAAATTTGACCTAAACTTTAAGTAAAATTATGAACATAAGTTGCGACAACTTTTGTCGACTTTTGTTTCATAACTCGTTTGACTTCTAGACTTATGAAACGGATATTATATGATTGAAATACCTTAAAACAATACCTCTTGGTAATATTAATCACCTCTAGATTTACCTGAAAATACGAGTCACAACATCCTTGATTCATTTAACTTCTGATACTTGCTAACCACTCATATACACCCTTGTATCATTTAAGACCAATAGGACTAAATTCTTATCATCTCAAAGATAATCTCTTCTCGGACCTACGTAGACTAACTTACGGAGTAATCTAACGTATGCAAATATGGGTTGTAACACCCTCCCCCCCAGGAACATTCGTCCTCGAATGTATGGGTTTACGGGGAGTCTAACTCATCGTGGATCCCGACAGAAATTTCCGGCTGAATTTCCCTTATAGAATTGACACTAGCCAAATTTGCAAGCAGTTAAACCCAACCTACGGCCTTACAGGGCTATACAAAGCATTATAGATATGTATATTATCTGCATATCACCATTTTGTATTAAGAAAGAGTATTCTCAAGTTATTGCTTACCTCATAGGGACGTTTCACCTTCTAATGCGTCATGCGTTCCCCCGACATCCTCATTATCTTCAATCCGTAACAGGTAAGGATATTTAGACTTCATCTCATGTTCTGCTTCCCATGTTATTTCTTCTGTATAATTGTTCCTCCACAATACTTTAATGGAAGTTACATCCTCTGTTATCAGCTTGCAGACTTGTTGATCTAATATAGCCACTGGCATTCTTCATATGATAGATCCTTTGTAATTTGTACATCTTTGATAGGGACGACCCGAGAAGGGTCTCCAATACATTTCCTCAACATAGATACATGGAATATCGAGTGGAAAAATTCCTATTCGGATGGCAATTCTAACTCATAAGCAACCTGTCCAATTCGTCAAAGAATTTTGTACGGCCCGATATACCGCGGACTTAGTTTAGCCTTCTTTCCAAAACGCATAACACCCTTCATCGGCGAGATCCTCAGGAAAACCCAATCACCAACCTCAAATTCCAGGTCACGATGTCGGACTTCGGAATAAGACTTTTGCCTGCTTTGTGCCGTCTTCCGTCTCTCTTGTATCACTTTCACCTTCTCAATAGCTTGGTGAATCAAATCTAGCCCATATATGTTTTTTCCACCGACTTCAAACCATCCAACTGGTGATGATACATCTTTGTCGAGCTGGGATGGATGGAATATCGGGACTAATGAATCTCAATTATAATCTTCTCTCGCAACCCTGCCACATTAGGCACACATAATCGACCCTGGTATCTTAGTGCCCCATCTCCTCCTATCTTGAAAGCTATAAATTTACACTGCTGAATGCTCTCTCTCAATCGTACTAAGGTAGGATCTTCATTTTGCCGTGCTTTTACCTCAGCTACCAAAGATAATTCTGATGTATTCTATACAGTAACACCTCCGTTATCAGAGTCTAACAATCTGGTTCTCGTATTGGCTAGCTGATGAAGCTCTTTAGTCAACCCCTGTCCACATGCCTCAATGTGTACTAAGCTTCCCATTGACTTACGACTGAGAGCGTCTGCCACAACATTGGCTTTACCGGGATGGCACAATATCTCGACATCGTAATCTTTCAGTAATTCAAGCCACCTACGATGCCTCATATTCAACTCCTTCTTCTTGAAGATGTATTGTAAACTTTTGTGATCTGTGTAGATGTCAACATGGACACCATATAAGTACTGCTGCCATATCTTCAAAGCATATATTACTGCAGCCAATTCCAAATCATGTGTCGGGTAATTATTTTCATGCTTCTTCAATTGTCTTGATGCATAAGAAATCACCTTCCCACGTTGCATCAATACGCAACCAAACCTATACTTGAGGCATCACAATATACCACATAACCTTTTATTCCTTCTGGGAGAGTGAGCACTGGCGCGGATGTCAATCGATTCTTTAGCTCCTGAAAACTACGTTCACAAGCGTCAGACCACTGGAACTTGGTAGCTTTCTGTGTTAACTTAGTCAATGGTGCTAACATAGAGGAAAACCCTTCTACAAATCGCCTATAATATCCTGCTAGCCCCAGGAAGTTGCGAACTTCTGACGGTGTTGTAGGTCTTCGCGAATTCTTCACTGCATCGATCTTCTGAGTGTCGACACTAATACCCTCCTCAGATATCATATGGCTAAGGAATGATACTGAGTTTAGCCAGAATTCACATTTGGAGAGCTTAGGATATAACTTACAATCTTGAAGGGTCTGTGATACTATCCGTAAGTGGCCTGTATGTTCCGTCTCTGAACGAGAATACACCAGAATTTCATCAATGAATACGATCACGAACACATCAAGATAGGGCCTGAATACAGTATTCATGAGATCCATAAAAGCTGCTGGGGATTTAGTTAGCCCGAACGACATTACCAAGAACTCAAAGTGCCCATATCTTGTCTGGAAGGCCGTCTTTGGAATATCCTTCTCCTTAACCCTCACCTGATGATACCCTGAACGTAAGTGAATCTTGGAGAAATACTTGGCACCCAGGAGCTAGTCAAACAGGTCGTCAATCCTTGGAAGTGGATATTTGTTCTTTATAGTAACCTTATTCAACTGTCGATAATCGATACACATCCTTAACGACCCATCTTTCTTCCGCACGAACAAGACTGGCGTACCCTAAGGTGAAGTGCTAGGCCTAATGAAGCCCTTATCGAGCAAGTCCTTCAACCGCACCTTCAACTCTCGCAAATCTGCCGGGGCCATCCTGTATGGAGGGATAGAGATCGGTTGTTTGTCAGGCAAACATCCATGCTAAACTCAATCTCCCTTTCAGGAGGAAGACCTGGGAGTTCATCTGGGAAAACATCTGAAAATTCATTCACCACGGGGATTTACTGTAGAGTAGGCGGCTTCGCCTCCGCATCCCTAACGCAAACGAGATGATAAATATAACCTTTTGAGATCATCTTCCTTGCCTTAAGATAGGAAATAAACCCACCTTTCGGCGTAGCAATGTTCCCAATTCCTTTCGATGATGGGTTCACCATGAAACTGAAACCTAACCATCTTCGTACAACAATCAACATTTGCATAGCATGAGGCCAACCAGTCTATCCCATTATCACATCAAAATCAATCATTTCTAACTCAAATAAATTTTCCAAGGTTCGACGACTACAAGTCATCACTGTGCAACCTTTATATACCCTTCTAGCAATCACAGATTCTCCTATCAGAGTAGATACCGCAAGTGGTTTACTTATTAATTCAGGTTTGACTCCAAACTTATTAGCCACAAAGGGTGTAACATATGATAATGTGGATCTAGGATCAAACAACCCATATAAATCAAAAGAAAACACAGACAATATACCTGTAACAATATCCGGATATGACTCAAGATCCTGTCGACCTACTAGAGCATATGTTTGATTTTGAGTACTACTCGAACTTGGAACTACACCTCTGCTGAAAAACCCGTGCTGAAGGTCGAACTGATAAGGAAGAACCAAACACAGATTCAGTCGGCTGAGCCGTACCACCACCTCCTCTGTTAGTACAATCCCGCATCATATGGCCAGGCTATTCGCAAGAATAGCACGCATTGGAACCCTAACGACATAGTTCAAAGTGGGCCTTGCCGCACTGATCACAACGAGGTGTTGGGGGTCTCGTCTGACTAGTAACCATATGATATTATGAGCCTGATGCCCCTGAACTCTGACCAAAACCAGAATAGGTAAATCGATCACTACCGAGGCCTCTGAAACTGTGGAGGAGCACTAGCTACAGGTGGCACCAAACTCCTCGAAGACTAGTGCCTGATACTACCTCTGAAGTCACCAGAATACCCTACAAATCTAGCCCTATTATATTGGCCCCTATCCTGCTCCCTGTCTGCCCTTTGCTGGTGCTTACGATCTTCTAGTGTCTAGGCATAAGCCTGAATACGAGAAATATCCATGCCCTCTAACAAGGAGGCTGTCGTGCACTCATTTATCAAATGTGGTCCTAGCCCGTTCACGAATAGGTGCACCCTATCGCTCATCTCGGCCACCATATGAGAGGCATACCTTGCTAAAGAATCAAACTACATACTATACTCTCGCACACTCATCTTACCCTGTCGAAGGTTCAAGAACTTATCAGGTCTAGCTCGTCGTATCTCAACTGGCAAGTAGCAACGAAGAAAGGCCTCAAAAAATTCTTTCCACACAGGTGGAAGAGCGTTCGGACCCCTGGATCTCTCCCAACTATCATACCAGAAAATTGCTAAATCCTGTAACCAATAAGAAGCCAACTCTACTGCCTTTGTATCACTAGCATGCATAAACCGCAGTGTATGATAAACCTGATTAAAAGAAGTCTGTGGGTCCTCCTTAGGTTCTGATCCAGTAAACACTGGAGGGTCTAGATTAATAAAATCACAAACTCTCGCCCTAGCCAATTTATCAGCAGCATCGGTATTCTGCCTATGAGCTTGAGCAGCTACCAAGCTAGTCAACAACTATACCACACTCCGCATATCCTGGTCTATGGTGCCAGACAGAGGAACTAGAGGTGCTGGGTGCCTCCTAATATCCTCTGGAGGAGAAGGAGTAGATGAGGTATGAGACGTCACCTCACTTTGAGGCTCACTTTGGCCTGCTCTGGCTGGAGGCACCTGACTGGTACCCTCTCCCGCAGCTGTATCAAGCCGTCTACTAATTGCTTGCTTCCTAGTCGAAGGCATCGCTGAAATAAAACATGGTGAATATTAGAGACGAACACTTACGACTCAACTCTACACATGATCTAGATTCAGGAAGAAGGTAACAACCCTAAATGTCATGTAGCCTCCTGATTATAAATGTGGTGCGCTACACATCTATAATCAAGACTCTACTAGACACCTCTCATAGACAACCCCTAGGACAAACTTGTGTTGATACCAAGTTTGTCACAACCCAAGCTAGAGGGCCATGACTGGCACCCGGGCCATACCTGCGGAGCACCAACGCACATTTTATCTAACCTTTATTATTATCAATAAGGGCCGACGAGATCAATATAAATGGTGGACATTAATCCTAAACAACCAAAAATGATAGATAATGGCAAGAACATATATACCATGGGCCGACAAGGCTATCATGAATCTATGTATAAGGTACAAGCTGACAAGCTGCCATGAGAGACTATACAACAAAAATCAGCCGACAAGGCAATCCAAACTATACATGAGTCGACACCTGTCTATGAGCTTCTAAAGGAACATAAGTGCTACAACATTGCTAGAACAGGGCCCCGACTTACCCATAATGTCTATAGCAAAAATGCATACCAAGATCACGGCAAGTCCGGAGAAGGGATCTCGCCAATAACCGCTAATCAGGGCAGGCTACTATGGTAGGGGATCTTCCCCTACCTGTCTATCAGGACCTGCAGCCGACATGCAACATGCACAAATAAAAAGGACGTCAGTACGAATAAAGTACTGAGTATGTGAGGCAGGAAAGCATAAGTAAGAATAGTAATGTAAACAGGGACAGATAATATACAACCTGCAACATCTGGGTGCCTCTGAGGGCTACTAACATCTGTATGTATCATGCATTTCCTGTTAGTAGCCCTCAGAGGCACCCAGATGTTGCAGGTTGTATAATCTCTGTCCCTGTTTACATAAAATTTTAAAACATACGCCTCTATGGGCATCATCATCATCATCATCATATCGTACCCGGCCCTAATAGGCTCGGTAAAAACGTACCCGGTCATCATAAGGCTCGGTAGAATCATACCCGGCCACGTGGAGCTCGGTAAAACCTAACTGATTAGTGGTTGCACAATAAGTGCCATACCCGGCCAACTATAGAGTAAGTAGATACATATATATGATGTGTTCTGGACTCATTGGAATCACATTCTGAACCTTTTCAAATAACGTAAGGTCGGTATCCTCCGTACACGTTATTAGGACTAACTCTTTATCAAGAATCTTATGAGAATCAGGAAGTACCGACAACATTGATGACAGAAGAATAAGAGAAGTAACATCAACCTCAATCTTTCCATAAGAAGGAAAACAATGTAAGTACTGCTAGCTTCTGAAAGTGGAATATCTTTGGAAGCTCGTTCATTACATTATGCACAATCAAAGTCATGCAAAAGAAGGAAAGGGATAGCCTCACATACCTTGTATATAATGCCCAACCTCAAGCTATGAAAATTCCATGACTCCTTAGACTACAATAAGAGAAATGATACTATCATTAACGTTTAAGCGTCGTAACTATTATGTATAAACCGTAACCTATTTTACGATGAAACGGACAACATCTCCCCTATTTATATGACTTCCCATAAGTTAAAAAAATCACCAAAATGCCCAAACAACATCACTAATAATCATATTGAGCCTCCCACAATAGTCCACCAGCGAACAACATTACTAACTAGCCTTTCGATATATATCTGACAAGTTCTAGCTTCAACGACTTAGCCGAAACTTGGATAATCTTAAATACATGTAGGGTAAGAGGTTCCTAACCTATAAACAGAATGAAAAACTCCAATTTTACCTTAATTGACCACGAAATATCCCTCCAATGCTGCCACAAGAACAAGGAGGCGAAGCTAGCAATCAATTAGGGTTTTTCGACACTAGAATCACTTTAGAAGACTTGAAATCACCTAGGTTTGATATTAAAACATGACAGAGTATTTTACAGAACATAAAAAACTTAAAACAACCTCCCACATGAGCTGGAACAACACAAAAATCAGCAACAACAAGAAGAACAAGAAACTTACTAGTGCCACGGGATTCCCGACACTTGATTTGTGTTGTTTGCCCTTTGTTTTGGTCTTGGATCATGAGAGAACCTTGAGAGAGTTAGCTTAGGGTTCTAAGTTCTGAATACTGAAAACTAATGACTTAAAACAGGGTTGAGGCGTGTTATATATCCATATGTCTTAACCGCCTATGTGGGCCCCATAGAGAGCTGCTTGGATTAGTCTCACGAAAACGCGAATATCTCTCACCTTTGAGATCATATCGACAAACGGTTTAATGCGTTGGAAACTAGACTCATAGATATTCAATTTGGTGGGTATATCTCCCCCCAATTTCAAGTAAATTGGGAGAAAAGTTTAATAACAATTTACCTAAACTTTAAGTAAAATTATGAACGTAAGTTGCGACAACTTTTGTCGACTTTTCTTTCATAACTTGTTTGACTTCAAGACTTATGAAAAGGATACTATATGATTTGAATACCTTAAAACACGACTCTTGGTAATATTAATCACCTCTAGATTTACCCGAAAATACGAGTTATAACATCCTTGATTCTTTTAACTTCTTATACTTGTTAACCACTCTTATACACCCTTGTATCATTTAAGACCAATAGGATTAAATTCTTATCATCTCAAAGATAATCTCTTCTTGTACCTACGTAGACTAACTTACAGAGTAATCTAACGTATGCAAATATGGGTTGTAACATATTACATGTTATCTCTTTCATTCTTGAGTTTATTATTCAGTTTCGTAATGTTGTTGTAATTCTTGTGTTGATATACTTATTGTACTCTCGTGTTATTGTTGTTGTACTCAGTGTTGTTGAGCCACGGGCTATGTATTATTGTGGTATTTATATTGTTGTTATCGAAATGTTGTGGCGCATGGGTAGTTGTGGTGCGAGTTGTTATGTTGTGTTGTTGTGTTTTGACACATGTGGAATTGTTAAGAGGATTGTTGGGGTTTTGCTTGTGTGTTTTCCGTTCTATTAGTATTATTGATATTTTCACGTGCGGCGAGACAAGGCGGGATAATTATTAATACGCATATGGCAAGCCAAATGGGATAATTATTAATGCGCATATGGCAAGCCAAGATGGGATGATATTGATGCGCATCTGGAGAGAGAAGGCGGGAATTTACTTTATTGTTATGCACGTGGCGAGACAAGTTACGCTATGTCAAGTATTATTATTTATTGCCTAGGGGCATTGTTGTTGATGATATTTGTGTGGTGGTGTGGCTTTCTCGTGTATGTCATACATATTACAGGTTTTGTTGTGTTGTTGTTTCCAATATGCTAGTCGGTGTCTCTGATTTTTCCTGTTGACTTGAGCAGTGATAGTACCCTTGCACAAGCATAGACCGTAGCATGTCGCCTATATCAGTCCAGGAATATGAATCTTGATGTTTATTTATCATGTACATGTATTCTTGTATACCTTCCTTCTGTGCGTGGATTGGACTGGTGGCACGTGAGTAGTCCGTGCGAATATGAGGTATTGTTGCTATTGGCCCGTGAGTTATCCGTGCGGATAAGAGGTATTATTACCATTGGCACGTCAGTTTTCCGTTCAGATTGAGGTATTAATAGTATTGGCGCATGAGTTGTCCATGCAGTTGTGACTGGAAATGTGAGCACGAGATGCCATGTGATTATAATTCATTGTTTAGGATCCGTGATTCGTGATTATGAGGTGTGGTACCTTGGGGTGATTCTTGTGTAAACCTTGTGAAAAAACAACTGATTATTTGGTTATCTTTTGTTTTCTTTGCTTGGTTTAACTAGTACTTTAACTGTGTTCTGATTGCTTTGCGGTGTTATCACATGTTTACTCCTTGTTGCTATTTGCTACATCTCCTTTCTATTTGCTAGTGTTATATTGTTATTCTTTCCATGTTTAGCTTTATATTGATATTCGTTCCTCTATTAGCTTTATATTAATACTTCCAGGTTATTATACCCCACTTAGGTTAGTCTTGATACTTACTGGGAACCGCTGTGGTATACTCATGTTACGATTATGCACATCTTTTGTGTAGATCCAGGTACCTCAGAGCGTGTCGGTCGTTAGATAGTTGATTGTGAGCTGCTGTAAACACTTCAAGGTGTACCTGCCATCGTATTCGCATGCATTGGTGTCACCTTCTATTATCTTTCATTACCACTATTTATTTCTATTCTAGAACAATATTATATTTAGAGATTTCTAGAAAAATTAGGAGAGCTTATTACTTTGTACTGCCAGTTTTAGGATATTGTATATCTTTTGATGGTTATTGACTATGTATGGCATTTACTGGTTCATCTTTAATTGTTAAATAGTTTAAATGTGTAAATAATTTAGCATATGTTAAGCTTACCTAGTCTTACGGAGTAAGTCTCATCACGACATCCTAAGGTGTTGAATTAGGGGTCGTGACAGATTGGTATCGGCACTCTAGGTTCATATGTTCTACGAGTTATAAACAAGTTTAGTAAAGTCTTGTAGACCGGCACAGAGACGTTTGTACTTATCTTCAAGAGGCTATGAAACTATTAGGAAAATTCCCCTTCTTGATTCCTATCCTGCGAATTTATTAATTTTAGAATTTGAGCCATTATCATTCTATTCTCTCACAGATGGTGAGGGATTGAGCTGCAGTTACTGACTATGCTGTCTCGATAGGTAGTGTTGCTAGGGGGCCAGGGCAGAGAGAGAGGTCGACGAGGAGCACGTGCAATAGCTAGAGCACCTGCTAGAGCAACAGCTAAGGACCACTAGTAGCTCTAGTTGGGGGCCAGGCACCAGAGGTGCTTGTTTCTATCCCTAGACTTCAGGTGACTTTAGCGCAGTTCTTGAGCATGTTTGGTACATTGGATCAGGAAGGATTGATTCCGGTTGCACCAGCTACTTCATAGACTAGGGAAGGGAGCTTAGACTCCCGACATCCGTAATCAAGAGTAGCGGGCTCATGTTGGTCAGATTGCGCGTGTTGTGCCAGAACAACCCGTTATCGCAGTTCAGCCTGAGGTTAGGCCATAGGCATCAGAGGAGGAGCAGAAGAAGCTTGGGAGATTCAAAAAGTATGAACCTCCTACTTTCAGTGGCGTAGATAGTTATGATGCACAGGGTTTTCTAGACAAGTGCCACCAAATTCTTTGCACTATGGGTATTGTGGAGGTGAGCAGAGTAGCTTTTACTATATTTCAACTGTCAAGGGTGGCATATAGGTGGTGGCAAGCTTGTGAGGAGGGTAGGCCGGCTGATGCAGTGCCACTCACTTGGACTCGATTTTCAAAGATGTTTTTGAGGGAGTTTGTTCCCCAAGCCCTCCGTGATGCATAACACATAGAGTTCGAGCAGCTATGTCAGGGCACTGTGATAACGTTAGAGTATGCCATCAGATTTCGCGAGTTGTCCCGATATGCACCTCCCTTGGTTTCTATATTAAGAGAGCGAGTCCGTAGATTTAATGAGGTACTCAGTATGGTCTTAGATTGAGCATGACTAGAGAGTTGGAGACGGATACTCACTTTTAGCAGGTTGTAAGAATCGCTTGAAGGATGGAGGGTATGCGAGGTTAGGAGAGGGAGGAAAAGGAGGCTAAGATGCCTCGTGGGCTGAAGGATCCACTGATCCCTATTTTTGAGGCAAGGCACGTCATGGTAGAGGTTTTGTGGGTCAGCCAGCTAGTTCGCATTTCAGGTTCCATGTGGTTCTTTAGATATCCATGGGTACCATAGCACCCGTTTTGGACAGCTTTCGCAGCCACGTCAGCGGAGAGGTTGCTTTGAGTGTGGGGATACCAGGAACATAGTGAGGGATTTTCCCAGACTTTGGGTGGGTGTACCACAGTAGAGTGATCTGGCTCTGGGTTCTGCCCCAGTTTCCACTACACCTGCACTGCCAGCTAGGGTTCTAGGGGTGGAGGTCAGGCGGGTAGAGGGCATCCTAGAGGGGGAGGCCCGACCATTATTATGCTTTTCCTTGTTGGACTGAGGCTGCTGCACCATATGATGTCATTACTAGTATTATTTCGGTTTGTCATAGAGATGCATCAATTTCGTTTCAATACGATTTCATTTATTAGTAAGATTCATCATACCTTGCTTCATATATGGTTGTGTTTTGTGATTCTTATACTCTATTTATGTGTTCATGCAGTTGGGGGATTCTATTATAGTAGTCGTGTCTATCATTCTGATTTGGTCGCTATTGGGGGTCATGAGGCTTAGTTGGACTTTTCATTAGTAAATACAGTGGGCTTTGGAGGTGATTTCTGAATGGTTTGGTCCCGAGTTGTGTTCTTGGTGTTCTATAGCTATGAGAAGCTTGCTACGTGTTGCGGTTTTGGTTCTACGGGATTGACTTAGTAGAGTGTTTTAGTTGATAAGATGTTGATCTTACTTGTGATTTCAAGTGGAGGATGGGATCCTGGTGTTCTTTGTGGATGGGTGTGTTTGTACTTCGATATGTGCCGCGATGAGGTCATGTTAGGGTAAGATTCGTTGTGGTTATTACGAGTATCTTGCTTCTTCTTTGTGGATTAGATTTTTTGTATGGTATTGATGGGAAATTGTACCTAGTGGGAGTGTTTGATAGTTCTCTCATATGTTTCTCTTTCCATGTTTAGTCATATCCGAGTCGTCCTTGTTGGTTTTGGATTGCGATGTACGTTCCCAAGTGGTGTTTGGCGTGGCTTGTTGGTCGGGTGAGTAGTTATGAGTTTCACATGCTTTTTCCATCATTGCCAGTGGTGTGAAGGTTTGGAACAAGGTTTCAGTCGTTGTAAGGGTATTTACATGTACCGAGTTGGGTAATGGCAACTATTGTGGTTAGAGTTTTTGCTATGGGCATGTGGGCGGTATGTTATGTCGTGTGGTTATATCTTGTGGATGTATGCATTAGCCGTTGCAGCTAGTCGAGGATTTTATAGTGTGCCTATGAGAGAATCGGGTCCTTGATGGGTGTGGAAAATTTGGTTCTAAGGCTTTTCGGCATGAATAGAAGGAATACTCTTCGGTTGAGATGATGTTGTCGGGCTTATGTGGATTTTGGGTGTGTATGTGTATTGTGAGTTTATACAGTGATTTGATGGCTTTGGAATGACTTTTGGCACGTTTGAAGACGAACATTTGTTTAAGAAGGGGAGAATGTAACGACCCGACCTGTCGTTTTGAGCTTTTGCATTCCATTTAGTGGTTTGAGGTCTTAAGTGGTTCATATGTGTAATATGACTTGCGTCTGTGGTCGGTTCTGATTTTCGAGAGTTCCGGGATTGATCTGGAAGAATCTTTTTCATTTTAAAAGCTTGAGTTGGAAATATTAAGCAAGGTTTGACTTTTGTGAAGCGATCCAGAATGCTGTTTTGATTGCTCCAATAAGTTTGTGTAGTTATTTTTGACCTGGGCGTATGCTTGAAATTTGATTCGGAGGTCCCTAGGTTGATTTGGCTTGTTTCGCCAACAGTTTGCTATTCGAAGGTTTAGAATATCCTTATGTTTGACCATGATTTGACTTTATGGCTATTGGGTTCAGATTTTTATATGGGAGTTGTCATTGGTTTATTTTGTTTTTCGAAGCTAGTCTGCAAAATTTTGTGTAATTCGGAGTTGGTTAGATTGGATTCGGACGCTTGGCTGCAATTCTAGAGGTTCTTGAGTTTTCTTTTGAAATTCATGTGTTTTGATGTATGATTCACGGTGTTAGATGTTATTATTGTGTTTTGATCATCCGACCGAGTTCGTATGAGGTTTTTAGACTTGTATAGATGGTTTGGTTTTGAGCCCCAAGGACTAAGGTGAGTTTCCGACATATTCCAGATTGGACTGAACTCAGTTTTGGTTTGCTGGTGTTGCAGTTATCGGAATTGCGAGCACCAGTCTCGTAATTGCGAAGTGATCAGTAGGGGCACAGGTATCGCAATTGCGATGTCTCACTCGTAATTGCGAAGTGTAGGCTAGTCTAGGTAGGTATGTATTTGCGGCGTTTTTGTCGCATTTGCAATGGGAGCAGGCTTTGCAATTGTGAAGCCACAGTCGCATTTGCGACGTCTCTTTAGGCTGTCAATCGCCACAATTTTGAGGCTTTCTTCGTAATTGTGAACCCGGTGTCGCAATTGCGACATTTGTAACCAAACAAAAGGGTGGAAAGACAGGATTTCATCGCATTTCTCTCATTTTAGAACCCTAGGCTCGGTAGGAGGCGATTTGGAGAGGGGATTTTCAACTACAATCATTGGGTAAGTAGTTTTAATCAATTTCCAACTATATTTTAGGATTATATATGATATTTAACGTCAAATTTATGAGAATTAAAGAGAAATTTTAGGGATTTTTGTCCATGTTTTGAAAATGAGAAATTGGATTTGAGAATCAAATTGGAGTCGGATTTGAAAACAAAATACATATTTAGACTCGTGGGGTTATTGGTAGTCAAACTTATCCTTGGACTTGAGTTTTGACCGAGTGGGCCCATGGTTGACTTTTGGATAATTGTGTAAAGATCTTAAATTTATTTAGTGGAATTGGTTTCTCTTGAATTATTTGATGATATTAAGTCGATTTTGGTTATATTGAGCAAGCGGAGGCGATTTTAGAGGATAGCATTTCTAGAGTATTGATTGAGGGCTTTTGAGGTATGTATCTTGCCTAACTTTGTGTCGGAGAACTACCCTATAGGCATTGGTTTAATTGCACTAATTGAATTATGTGGAAGACATGTACACGATGTGACGAGTGCGTACACAACCTTAAATTTGAAAATTGACCGGTTTAGACTCTTAGGCTTCTTTCATGCTATATTTCAAGTTGTTACTACATGGCCTATCTTTTATCAAGCTTACTCTTATATACTTTAATTGAAGTTATTACCTCTTTAGTTGTCATGCTACCTCTTTTTATTGTCAAGTTATTCTTATTTGAAGTTTCATTACATGTTACCCTTTTTATTGTTGATTTGTCCTTATTTGAAGTCGTTAGCACATGTTATCACATTCGTTGTTAAGTTATTCTTATTTGAAGTCATTATTACATGTTATCTACTTCATTGATGAGTTTATTCTTCCATTTCAATGTGTTGTTGTAATTCTTGTGTTAATCTACTTATCGTTTCATAGCTGCATGGCACGATAAATCCACAATTTTGGTCTCATGCTAAGTAATGGTCATGCTACCCTGCTGAAGGCGCTCAAATTGACTGCGGAAGTCCTCTGTCTAAGTGAAGTGAATGAACTTCTCTATGAACAACTGTGACAACTAAGCCCAGGTACGAGATGGTGAACATGCTGATTTGCCTTGAAAATACACCTGCCACCACCTCTTGGCAACACCTTGCATCTGAAACACTGTGAAATCAACTTCATTGGACTCCACTATACCCATGTTGCATAATATCTCATGGCAACGACCTATGAAATCCTGGTGGTTCTCAGAAATTGTTCAACCAAAGCGAGGGGGAAACAACATGGTGAACTTGTCCAACTTCTTCAGGCCCTCAGCTAACATTGTGGGTCTCTCTCCGAGCTGTATAGCAACAACAGGCTGAACTGCCCTAACTAGTAGAACTACTGGGGTCTGATACCCATGAGCCACCTGCTCTTAAGTGTGAGAAGTGGGAATCGGGCTCCTCCCCCTGGCTTGAGAAACGACTAGTGCTACAAGAAATACACCGGCCTGGGCCACGCTCTCCATAAGTCTACCCAGGCGAAGTAGGGCCTCCTAGAGCAATAGGGTAACGATGAATCCCTCTAGGACCTTAGCTGGTCCTACTGACTCGGTCGGAACAAGGATCTCCTCCTCATGTTGTGTCATAGGCTCTGCGCATGCTATAGGCTGAGCTCTACCTCTATCTCGCTCCTAGCCTTTCGCAGCCCTAACTAGTTGCACTGGTGCCTGCCCTCTGGATCCAACTGAACATGTCCTCACTATTTGTGAAAGAATAAATAAGTAAAGGTTCAAAGTTCAGAATTAACAAATATGCACAACAAGAATGCAAGAAAGTGATGTTTCCTAACAGTTTGGTAGCCTCTCGAAGATAAGTACAGACGTCTCCCTACCGATCTGAACATAAAGTGCAAGTGTAGTACGAGTACAACCAACCCCATGTACTCAATAAGTATCAAACTTAACCTCGAGCTGAAAGTAGTGATGAGCTTGGCAATTTCTAGCATCTAATGCCAATCATCAATAATAACAATATAGAATTACAGTGGCAAAGAGAAGTAACTTAAGCAATATTAATTTCAACCTTTGCACAAAGATCAGGAAAATAGGCATGCTTTTCAAGAATAGCAATAAAGTCATGAATTCTTTCACTGAGTTTTTTAAGCGTGGTGTTTTTTAACTTAATAATGATATCCTAAACAAAATACATAATATGGACATCTAGTACCATCAAACGTAAAGGAAGAATAAAAATTTGGTACCTGTGTGACGAGTAAGCATGCTAAAATCAACAAATATCGCAATTAATTCATCACATATATCAAATCTAAGCACATGTATAGTGCATGGCACAATTGCCCCTAAATTCTCACACACAACATCATAACTTAGCACTATACGGGTGCCTGACATAAGTCCCTCACTCAAGCACATATCTATGACCTTGTGCCTACGCTCACAGTGAACACCAGACTACGGAGGGGCGAATCCTTGCCCAAGCGTTGATCGGATATAAGCCAACAATCAATATCAAAAAGCTCAATCATGGGGCCTGGTGCACGCATCGCCCCCTAGTTAGTACCACTTAGCCTAATACAGAGCCTGACTTACGCCTCACCTCAAAATCAATACCAAATCGGCTCTATGGCCCAAGCTCAATCATCAATTGCTCAAGTCTCAATTAACCACATCTCACAGTACTTAGTTTAATAGTGTCACACATATGAGGCATCAACAACATGTGATAAATCATAATAAGAATGCACTGAGATAGATATATCACACACAGATATAGAATCATGACTGAGAGGATGTCTACAATTAAGTCAAACAACTCATAGCAGGAAGAATAGCCCTATCATGTCTCAAATAAATAAGTACATACCCTAGACATGATTTCTAACATGGATCATAGCTCAAATAATCATACAAGTAGAGAACAACACGGATAAAACAAGGCATCTAGCAAACAAGGATATAATAACCTAAGGTCTGTCCGATCAATGAATAACCTTTGTGCACGCACATACGCCGATCACCTAGGATTTGTGCACCCCAACATATCTAAAATACCATAGCCAATGGAGAAAATTACCCTCAAATCAAGTTTAGACATGTTACTTACCTCAAAAGTGCATGAATCAACACTCCAAAATGCCTTTCCCACACAAATCGACCTCTAACCAACTCGAATTTAGTAAAAAAAAAACAACTTAATATCATCAATAAAAGCCATAGGAAAAAACCCCAAGCAATAAAGCCATGATCTTGATTCAAATATGCGAAGACAACCCTAAAAAGGTCAAGTATGGTTGGCCCAAGTTCCTAATTCCCATGTCTCGAGTTATTTCTTATATATTTGACTATTCCGAACAAGCTTCTGTTGAAAGATATATGCTAAAAATGTGCACCAAATTCTCCTATTGTCTTGTGTTCTCCGTCAGGAATATATCCTTGTGTGCCCAATATGTCGAGATAGTATGATTACAAATCATGTTTAAATTGCAAGTTGTTATGCATTGGTGAAAGAAAACTCAATGTGCCTAAGACCCCTACTGTTCATATTTATGCTTAAGGCCTTGATCCCAAATGCTCTTTTTTTTGACGATCTATAAGTATGCTTAAAAGTGAAATAACTGAGAGTGAGATATAAAACGTGGCCATGGTTGTTGTAACTAGTGCATTTGATTTGAAGTCGTGTGTAAATCGTAAATCACCATGATCTCCTTTACAAATATTTCCAATGTGATATGAGTTCTTACGTACTCAAGAGTTGAAATTGTGTATTGCCTTTTGTGAAGAAATATTTAATAAGATACGTTGTTTCCCTCATTTATGATTTTTAACTCGTGTCGCGATTACAAGTCATTGTGCTCCATGCTTTGGAAGGGATCTAATGTATTTAAAGCCTCCACTACCGATGAACTTAAAATTATGATTTCTGAATTATTCTATGTGTTGATGTTTGTTATGATGATCATGGAAAGGCAAGGAATGAAAAAATGTGGAATACGAAATACGACCGTCGTGCCATGAATGATGAATCATAAGTCTGGCCAAGAGAGCCAAGGAAATAATAATGTTGTGAATGGTTGAAAGTACTAATGAAGCTATTTTATAGTGTGAAAGATTATGAGGTGAATATGAAATATATTTGTACTTTTGTTTCACTTGTGTGCAAAACAAAAATAGTTTTGGGAGTATCATTAGTCAACGAGGAAAGGTAGGTTGAAATAACCTACCCCGAAGCTACACGTGGGGGTATAAGAGTGCGTTCTTGTTATTCCCATTATTTGGAATGGGATTGATGTGATGAGAATGTTCCCCTTTATTTGGATGAGATGATTGCTGGAAAAGGGTGATGTCGATCCACACGGTATTTTGGTGAGACGACCTAGCCGGTCGGGTCGTGATCGGATGCCATGCCGCACAAATGGTGGTGATTGTGCTGGAATTTGTAACTGAAATTGTGATTGAGATTATGATTGTGATTGTACCTCCACCCGCACACATTGGGGTGAGGCGGCAGGCCCGCTTTGTGTAGATCAAATTTCTTTGGGTGACATGGCCTAGTCGATCGGGCAGAGATTGGACTCTGTGCTAAAAATATAGTGGAATATCGGTGCTAATGATCTCCCAACCAAGAAAATATATATTATTTTCGTATTTTGAAAATTGTTTGGTTTTAAACATGGCATTTGGATATTATTGATTGTTACTTGTTGTTTCCAAAGTTTTCCCCTTCTTATATTGTCGTTCTATTTTGAAATAGGACATTTGACTTTACATACTAGTACTATTCTACATGTACTAATGTCCCTTTTGCCGGGCGCGCTGCATCTTCAACTGATGCAGCCAGTTCATCAGTGGGTAGTCTTGATCCTCTATAGCAGTTACTCCCTATTTAGCAGGTTTTGGTGAGCCCCACTTTGTTCCGGGCTTTATGTCATTTGATGTTGTATACTGTACTTTGAGGTATAGCCGGTGACCTTGTCACCGGCACTTCCTTTATTCCCTTCCATTGTACTTAGAGGCTCCGTCGACAGGTTGTGGGTGGTGTCTGATGTTGGGAATGGAACTAGAAGTGTTGGTATTTGGCAAACTTATTTTTCATCATATCTATAGACTTGTAATATTTTGGAAATCGTAAATGATTATTCTTTGAGTAATGGAAAATGAATGTGGAACACTTGACTCTTCTCATGTCTATCACTTTTACTGATTCTTATATTGTTAATGGGCACGGTTTTGTAGAAGGCATCTAGCACGCTTGCTCGGCCGGGTTATCTCGGTTGAGCGGCCGTCTCGCTCCTCGAAGTTCGGGCATGACATTGAGAACCCGTCCAAACACACCAACCAATCCTGAAATATAACATGAACCTACTTGAGGCCTTAAATCATAGAAAACAACCTCAAACCCACGAATCATACCTCAATTCAAGCCTAAGGAATTAAAGAACTTCCAACTTCAAAACTCATGCCGAACCATATAAAATCTATTCAGATTGACCTCAAATTTTGCATACAAGTCCCAAATGATACATGGACCTATTCCAACTCCCGGAACAACAATGTGAACCCGATATCAACAAAGTCAACTCCCCGTCAAACCTATAAACCTTCCAAACCTTCAACTTTCCAACTTTCGCCAAATGGAACCAAATCAACCTACGAAACTCCAAATCTAAATCCGGACATTCACCTAAGTCTTAAATCACAATTCGAACCTATTGGCACAATCAAAACAACATTCCGAGGTCGCCTCCACAAATGTGAAACTCCCGTCAACTTTTACAAGTTAAGCATCCAACCTTGAGACTAAGTGTCCCAATTCAATTTCAAATCTTCCCTAAAGAAAAATGTAAAGCATAAAATAGGGGAAAGTGGGCTAAATTACTCAAAAAGACCAGCCGGGTAATTACATGCAAAAGTTGCATTTGCCACCCGGGGTTCATAATTGCGACAACCGCAATTGTAACCCTTAGCTCGCAAATGCGAAGCCTTCCAAGTCTCACAAAAATCGCAAATGCGACACCCTTGTTTGCAATTGCAAACAAGTCCTAGCCAAAGCAAGGTCGCAAATGCAATCACAAAGTTCACAAAAGCAAGAACCCCTGACTCCCAACCATCCTCGCAAATGCGACACTGGTTCTGCAAATAACAAAGCCAGTCCACTCAAACATCCATCGCAATTGTGATATGAAAGCCTTGGGAGAGTATTTTATAGAACTTAAACCACATTAAACGACTCCTCATACGAGCTGGAACCACACCAAAATCAGCAACCACAAGAAGAACAAGAAACTCACTAGCGCCATGAGATTCCCAATACTTGATTTGTGATGATTGCCCTTGGTTTGGGTCTTGGATCATGAGAGAACTTGGAGAGAAAGTTCTTAGGTGTTTATAGCCTGAAGAGAGTGAAAACTAATGAGTTAAAATGGGATTTAGGCGTCACATATATATCAAGATATCTCAACCGCCTAAGTGGGTCCCATAGGGGAGCTGCTTGCGCAGTCTCGCGAAAACGCGAATATCTTTCAACGTTGCATCGATGAATGACTTAATGCGTTGGAAACTACACTCACAGATATTCAATTTGATATATTGATCACCCCGTAAATCTTATTATTTTGAGAGAAACACTCTGTTACATTTGACCTAATTTTTCGCACATTGTGAACGTACTTATGATGACCTTTGCCATCTTTTGTTTCACAACTCGTTGACTTCAAAACGTAACATACAACTAAAAGAACTCATAACATGACCTCATTATCACGTTAAGAACCCTAGTCTCACCCCAAAAGTAAATGTTATGACATTCCAAACATGTCGACTTTCGATGAAGCTTATTTTCTTCAATTCGTTTAGCTTTTACGCATTCCAACCCTCTTGGTACTTGTTATTCATGATCTTAAGTATTTGTAACCTCCAAGGTAATACGATTAACTTACTTTATATACTTCCAAAGAGGATCTCATTTTCGAGCATATATCAATTGATTTACGACGCACTTTTTCATACGAAAACATGGGGTGTAACAGTGATGGAGCCTAATAGCGCTTATTAGGCAAGCCGACACACACAAAAAAAAATTACAAAAGAATTGAAATAAATGACTAACAGTCGGATACTAAAATAACGTAAAAGCAACTCGGAGATACACATGATAAGTCTAAAACTAATATCTAGCGCAAACCATCCCGTGAAGTGGAGTTACAAGTACATGAGCTACTAGAGTTTAATAAACACATCGTTTTGAAGGAAGTACAACATTGCCCCGGAAATGGAAACAGTACAATAAAAATAGGATGATGAATCTAGGCTTTCGAATGGAATATAGCTCTTCCTCGAATCACTTGACTTTTATCCGCTAAGCACCTCTCGGGACTCTGTCGGTACCATTATTCGGAGCTGCACAAGAAGTGAAGAAGGGTAGTATGAGTACAACCAACCTAATGTACCCAGTAACTGTCGAGCCTAACCCCGACGAGAAAGTAACGAGGCTAAGAGATGACACCTACGATAAACCTATGAAGTTATATATCAAGAAGTAACGAAATAATTGGTAAAGTATCAAGTATAATAATGGGATAACAACATGTGAAAAGGATAACGAGTACACAAGTAAATGGCATAAACAGGAAAGTAAAATAATGTATCACTGAGTAAGCCTCAGCTCGTAGTTTTACAACAACTCTAAAAAACCTTTCAAATGTAAATGACATCATCAAAACTGTATGAAATCACCCTTCGTGCTTTTACTGTTATCTTCACATCATAATATAATAACAAGCATAGAAACACCCTTCGTGCATATCCTCACTTTCACTCAAGCACGGAAAAACCTTTCATGCAATATTATCAATGTATGAATATGGCTTGAAAACACCCTTTCTGCACAATCACTCATCCTCACAAGCATAGCAACAGTATTTGTGAATTTCACTCTTCCTCACAAGCACGGAAACACCCTTCATGCATTTCATTGGATTTCACTCTTCCTCACAAGCACGGAAACACCCTTCATGCATTTCATTCTTCCTTACCAAGCATTAAATACAACTTAATACCAAGTAAGGTGGGAAGTAAGTTCAATATCAATACTAGAATTTGAACACAACTCAACATATGGAAATCTTCCAACAATTTAACACCAACCACCAAACAACTATTCAACGATCTCAAAACCCAATATCACAATAATCTCAAGAGAAGAAATAACATGAACGTGAGTAACTGAAGAGTTAGACAATCCATGTAATGCATGGTAGACATAATACACAAAGTAACATGGCACAAGTACGACTAATTCTACCTGCATGCTTATCCTATGGCCAATGCATATATACTCGTCACCTTGCATATATGCCGCCCCCAATACATAGATCACAAAGGAAATAGACTTGATAACACCTTATTTCCCTCAAATTAAGGTTAACCAAGACACTTAACTCTTTCTGACACAAAATCAACAATTCAACACAGCTTTCCCCTTGGAACATGCCTCCAAACCATCCGATTCTAGTCAATTATAGTTCAAACAAGTCAAAACAAGCTTTAGAAACTACCCCCATAAGAAAAAGGTTCAATTTTGACATGATTGAAAAAGTCAACACGAGCCCACATGATTGAAATCTAAAATTAAGATAAAATCTCGATTACCCTTTAACCCCAAGCCAGAATATGTGATTCGTTTCGAAATTGAACCTCAATTTGAGGCGTAAATCTCAATTTTACAAAATCCTTAAACTCTATCCAAAACCCCCAATTTCTACTATAAGAATCTTAGATTTGATACTAAAATTCATGGAAAAAGTAATGAATATTGAACAAAAAGAAGTTAATATTACTAACCTATGAAGATGGGAAGAAATTTCTCTCCAAAAATTGCCTCTATGGAGTCTATGTTTCAAAAATGTTGTAAAATGAGATAAGTGCCGATTTCGACGTTCACAAATGCGGATAGCTAGTCGCAAATGCAAACCAGCTAAAGACCAATATCGCAAACGTGATGGCTTCATTGCAAATGTGAACCTAGGCAGTCTGCAAATGCGAACAAAACTTTGCAAATGCAAAGCTGCCCCGGACTCCCTCCTTGTTGCAAATGCGACAAAAACACTGCAAAAGCGAAGACCTTCACCTTCGCAAATGCAAATCGAGCTTCACAAAAGCGAAACTGTCCCAACCTCCTCTAGTATCGCAAATGCGAGCTTCACATCACCAATGTGATTGTAACGACCCAGCTAGTCGTCTCGTGAGTTACCGCTCCGTTTTTTTCATTTCTACTTTATTATGCTTCGTTACCCGTGCTGTATGTAATCACGTTGAATGGTTTGCGTTCGGAGTAGATTTGGTAAGAATTGAGACACTTAGTCTCTTTCAAAAAGGTCTAAGTTGTAAAAGTCAACCGGATGTTGACTTATGAGTTAGAGAGCTCGGATGTGATTTTTGACGATTCGATTAGTTTCGGGAGACGATTTATGACTCAGGAGTGTGATCGGAATTGATTTCGAAGGTCCGGTGTAGAATTAGGCTTGAATTGGTATAGTTAGTAATTTTGGCGATTTCCGGTTGTTAGGCGAGATTTTGATCCGAGGGCCGGAATGGAATTCCGGAAGTTGCTGTAGCTTCGATATATGACTTAGGACTGGCGTGCCAAATTTAGGGTCATTCGGACGTGGTTTGGTTGGGTTTACATCAAAAGAGCGATTTAGAAGATTTTGAAACCCTTAGGCTTAAATCCGACGCGAATCGGTGTTGATAGGTTGTTTTGAATGTTCCGAAGGTTGGATCGTCATTGGAAAAGAAAGTTTGCAGAAATCCATCATTGGAAAAGAAAGTTTTGGGTGGTTAAACGGACAAATCCATCATTGGAAAAGAAAGTTTGCAGAAAAACCGGATGCCGGGAATGCAGTCGCATTTCTCAAATGCGGACCGCATATCTCTCCAAGAGATCGCAAATCTAGGCAAGTTTCGGGGCAAAGTTCATGTCAGAAATGCGGTCAAGAATGCGATCACAAACAAGAAATGCGGACCGCATATCTGACATGGAGACCGCAAACTGAGACAGAAAACTGGACAAAAAATTTAACTTCAAGAATGCGGTCGAAATGCGATCGCAAACCTGAAATGCGGACCGCAAACCATGCTTCATGTTGAAATTGCGGTGAAGGCTAGGGCCACTTTTGCGGTGGCCACGTCAAATATGCGGACCGCATATCTGTTCTGCGACAGATATGCGATCGCATATAGGGCCGGACAGGGGTGTTTTTGTCTCGATTTTTGGCTCCTTTATAAATAGAAATCAGTGCCCATTTGCCATACAAGACCCATTTTCGTTACCCACAAAGAGAAATACCTCCAAAACCATAAAATCACAACAAATCAACCTTAAAAACTACATCCAAAGGACATTTCTTGGACAAATTCTCAAGAAGAGTGTTGACCATCCTAAACAACGTTGGAACTATAGAGCTCGGGTCGAAGCAAGTGGTGAGGAAATTCTTGGAAGATTTCCAAAGGAAAAACATCGGGGTAAGTGTTCTTGACTTAATCTTGGTCAAAATTACCCAAACCTACTACTATTCTAGTTGGTAATTGTGATTAAGTTAGGAAAATTTTGGAAAAGCCCTAAGCTTAGATTTTTAGACTTGGAGGTCGAACTGAAGTCGGAATTCGATAAATCTTGTATGGTTGAACTCGTGGGAAGATAAGGAACTCGATGAGGTGAAAATTAATGAATTTTGAGAAGTGGGCCCGGGGCTCGGGTTTTGGTAATTTCGGGATTTCTTAGTAATTTTGATTGTTTTCGCATGCGCTTTGTTCCCTCAACATATTGTGACGTAATTGTTTTGAATTTGGATAGATTCAACGCACATGGAGGCCAATTCAAAGGGCAAGGGCGTCGTAGGCTAAGGATTTAACCGGTTTGAGGTGAGTAATGATCTTAAATGATGTTATGAGGGTTTGAAACCCCGGATTGCACATCGTAGTGCTATTTTGAGGTGAGGCACGCGCTTGATGATGAGCGTGGGGTTGTTTACCGCTGGGATTGTGACTTGGTCCATCCCGATTGATGATTTTACTATATATTTGATTGGAACTGATTTGGTTATCATTATGATTTGGGCTGATTGCCATATTCGGGCTTCGTGCCGGTTATTTGAACCCTTCAGGGGTATTTATCACTGTTTACTCACTGTGTTGATGTATTACTTGAACTCAGTCAAGTTGATTTACATTGTTTTACAACTCAGCCACTTTTACTTAGTTTTTGAGGTTTACATAATATTTTAAATGACATTTTAAATGACGTGAATGGATTGGGTGGCACGCTGCCACGAGATATTGCGCTTGGGCTGTAAGGGGCTCCTCCGGAGTCTGTACACCCCCAGTGAGCGCAGGTACCCATGGGAACGGGTGGCACGCCGCCATGAGATATGATATGAAATTTAGCCCGAGGGCTGATATGGTTGTTTTGCTTTGCTTCATGTTATTTACTTGTGATATTTACATGTTTACTATATCGTTGTGGATTGCTTTATGCCTTATGTTTTTTCTTACCTTCAGACGTTATTTATAATTATTACTCACTGAGTTGGAAGTAGTCACATTACTCCTTGCACCATGTGTGCAGATTCAGGCGTTAACGGTTCCGCTCCGAGGCATTGACTACTACTGCCAGGGCGGTGATTCGGAGGTTACGAGGTAGCTGTTGGCGTCCGCAGCCCCGTATCTCTTTTATCATGTTATTTCCACTTTCATCTAACAATTGTGCCAAGACATTGTAATAGTAATCTTGTTATTAGGATTTCATTAGTTGCTCATGACTTTGTGACACCCCGGTTCGGGCAGTTGAGTCGGGATGGTTCACTATTTTTTTTCCGCAATTAACTGCTATCAAATTGTGTTGTGACATTCTCTCGTTAAATTTATTGTTTTAAATAAAGTTTAGTTTTAATTGGCTGGCCTTGTCTTTATGAGAGTCGCCATCACGATCGGGTTGGGATTTTAGGTCGTGACAGCATGGTATCAGAGCCTAGGTTACATAGGTCTCACGAGTCATGAGCGGGTTTAGTAGAGTCTCGCGGATCGATACGGAGATGTCTGTATTTATCTTCGAGAGGCTGCAGAACCTTTCTAGGAAAATCCCATATTCCTGAAATTCTTATCGTGCGAACTTGTTGATCCGAGTACTAAAACTTCTGCTATCTTGTTCTCTCACAGATGGTGAGGCCGCGGACTACCGGACAAGGTGGACGACCACCAGTACCACCCACTAAGGCCACCAGAGGCCGTGGACGCGATCGTGGTCGTGGTAGAGGCAGAGCAGCGAGGGCAACATCTGTTAATCTACCAGCTGCCCCAGCTCAGGAACAGGCTCCAGCAGCACCAGTTTAGGCACCAGCTGTGCCTATCGCTATTCCAGGTCTTCAGAAGACCTTGGATCAGATATTATCTGTTTGCACTGGCCTAGCTCAGGCGGTTTCAGCCACCACAGCCGCAACCACTTCACAGGCCGGGGGAGGCAATCAGACTCCAGTTGCCCGCATGCCTGAGCAGGTAGTACAGGGACTTCGGATGCCGGGGGCACCTCCAGCCCAGCCAGTTGCACCGGCTCAGGAATTCATAGTACCAGTTATGCCAGATGATGAGAAGCGTCACCTTAAGAGGTTTGGCAGACTCCAGCCTCCGTCATTTAGTGGTGCTAAGGGAGAGGATGCCCAGGGTTTTCTTGATAAGTGTCAGCCAATGCTCCGGACAGCCGGGATTCTTGAGTCTAGTGGTGTGGCATTTACCACATTTCAGTTCACGGGAGCAGCCTTTAATTGGTGGGAGGCGTATGAAAGGCGTAGGCCGATTGATGCAGCGCCCCTTACGTGGCAGCAATTCTCCGCTCTTTTCTTGGACAAGTATGTGCCGCAGTCTCGCAGAGAGGAGCTGCGTAGACAATTCGAATGGCTGCTACAGGGGGATATGACTATGTCGCAATATGAGTCAAAATTTTCTGAGTTGGCTCGACACGCTGTCTGGATGGTTCCGACTGATCGTGAAAGGATCAGGAGGTTTGTGGATGGCCTTAACTATCATCTCCGTATTCTTATGACCAGGGAGAGAGTATTGGGTGCTACTTTCGAGGAAGTGGTCGATATAGCTCGCGAGATTGAGACGGTTCGCCGTCGGGAGCAAGAGGAGAGGGAGGCTAAGAGGCCTCGAGGATCGGAGTGGTACTCCTTCAAGAGGCCAGTTTCAGCAAGGTAGAGGTCGTTCCTTCAGGCCTGCTGAGCCAGTCCGCCTAGGGTATAGTGGGGTATCTGCAGGTCGTGGTTGTCACGGATTGCAGCAGGACCAGTCATCACTCGGCGCCCTTCCAGCTCATGCTCCGTCAGCCCAGGGTACTACTAGGCCGATTGCATTTGCTAGAGCACCAGTGCATTGTTATGAGTGTGGCGAGAGGGGCCACGTGTGGAAGCATTGTCCTCATCGTGGTGCTAGATCGTCCCAACAGAGGGGCCAACCCTCGACTGCTGATCCACTTACCTTACCACCCGCCCAGCCAGTTAGGGGTGGAGGTCAGGCAGCTAGAGGCTGCCCAAGAGGGGGAGGTCGAGCAGGTGGTGGCCAGGCCCGATTCTATGCTATTCCAGGCAGGACAAATGCAAGTGCTTCAGATGCCGTTATTACAGGTATTGTATCAGCCTGCCACAAAGATGCCTCTGTATTATTTGATCCCGGTTCCACTTATTCATATGTGTCCTCATATTTTGCTCAATATTTGGGTATGCCCCGGGAGTTTCTTGCTTTACCTGTCTATGTGTCTACCCCGGTGGGCGATACTGTTGTTGTGGAGCATTTGTACTGGTCGTGTATAGTGACTATTGGGGGTTTGGAGACCCGAGTGGACCTATTGCTACTAAGCATGGTAGATTTTGATGTCATTTTAGGCATGGATTGGCTATCTCCCTGTCGTGCTATTTTAGACTGTCATGCTAAGACAGTTACCTTGGCTATGCCGGGTGTGCCGCGGATCGAGTGGCGTGGCGTGACCGATTATATTCCTAGTAGGGTGATATCATACCTAAAAGCCCAGCGTATGGTTGGGAAGGGTTGCCTTGCATACCTAGCGTTTGCGAGGGGTGTTGGAGCTGAGACTCCAAGCATCGATTCTGTTCCAATTGTGCGGGATTTTCCCGATGTATTTCTTGCAGACCTGCTGGGCATGCCGCCGGACAGGGATATTGATTTCGGAATTGACCTAGTGCCGGGCACTCAGCCCATCTCTATTCCACCGTATCGTATGGCACCAGCAGAGTTGAAGGGGTTGAAAGAGCAACTTCAGGAACTCCTAGATAAGGGGTTCATTCAGCCTAGTGTGTCACCTTGGGGTGCACCGGTTCTATTTGTGAAAAAGAAAGATGGCACGATGAGAATGTGCATCGATTATAGGCAGTTTGACAAGGTAACAATCAAGAACAAATATCCTTTGCCTCGCATCGATGATTTATTTGACCAGCTTCAGGGAGCACGAGTGTTCCCCAAGATTGATCTCCGTTCAGGATATCACCAGTTAAAGATCAGGGACGTAGATATTCTTAAGACTGCTTTCCGGACTAGATATGGCCACTATGAGTTTCTTGTTATGTCTTTCGGGCTAACCAATGCCCCAGTAGAGTTCATGCAGTTAATGAACAATGTATTTTTTGGCCTTATCTAGATTCGTTCGTAGTGGTATTCATTGATGATATACTGGTGTACTCGCACAATCAGGAAGAGCATGCAGAACATTTACAAGTTGTATTACAGAGATTGAGGGAGGAGAAGCTTTTTGCAAAATTCTCTAAGTGCGAGTTTTGGCTCAAATCAGTGGCTTTCTTGGGACACGTGGTGTCCCGCGAGGGTATACAGAGGTGGTCCAGAGGTTGCGTAGACCGTCCTCGGTCACAGAGATTCGTAGCTTTCTTGGGTTGGCAGGCTACTATCGCCGGTTTGTTCAGGGTTTCTCATCCATTGCGTCGCCCTTGACCAAATTGACCCAGAAAGGTGTTCCATTTGTATGGTCGGACAAGTGTGAGGAGAGCTCTCAAAAGCTCAAGACAGCCTTAACCACAGCTCCAGTATTGGTTCTACCATCAGCCTCGGGTTCGTATACCGTGTATTGTGATGCCTCAAGAATTGGGATCGGTTGTGTACTAATGCAGGAAGGTAGAGTTATTGCTTATGCTTCTCGTCAGTTGAAGCCTCATGAGAAGAACTACCCGGTGCATGATTTGGAGCTAGCTGCCATAGTTCATGCTTTAAAGATTTGGAGGCATTACTTGTATGGCGTATCTTGTGAGGTATTTACTGATCACCGTAGCCTTCAACATCTGTTCAAGCAAAAGGATCTAAATTTGAGGCAACGGAGATGGCTGGAATTGCTCAAGGATTATGATATTACTATACTATACCATCCGGGAAAGGCCAACGTGGTGGCCGATGCTTTGAGCCGAAAGGAAGTGAGCATGGGGAGTTTGGCATACATTCCAGTTGGAGAGAGACCTCTCGCAGTCGATGTCCAGACCTTGGCCAATAGGTTTGTGAGATTAGACATCTCGGAATCCAATCGGGTATTGGCTT